>JABTTQ020002604.1:0-224412 GCA_016081115.2 Rehmannia glutinosa
GTTAACCACTTCGTTCAATTTACGTATTGCTTTCAATAATTTCTTGCAATTATGTAATGCCTCTCAGTTTGTAAGTGGCTATTGAATTTTCTTCTTCTTTAAACCAGGAAATGTTTGTTCCTAGCATTTGACATATTGCACGAAGTACTCTTCATATCGCTCTCTTGCATTGATATAGTATTCGAGAATCTGAATAGCCAATTAGCTTGAATCACATGGCTTTGGATACCATAGGCCTACTTGTAGCTTCATTTCCAAGTATCTCAATATTCTCTTAGGCTATTCATCCTTTTGGCTCTCTTTTGGGCTGATTGAAATCTTGCGCCACTCTGACAAAGAGTGATATAAAGCACCTTCTTGTGAGATAGAGCAATGATCAATAAATTATACGTATCTTGTTTGATCTGAGGCTTGCCATCTGCATCCGTATCATTTTGACTGATGTATTCATTGGTATTTTTCTGAGAAGACTTCTCCTCACGTACCAAACTTAACATTAAATCTACGGGTGTATTTTGTTTGACTTATATAGAGGTTCCATCCTTAATTTGTTTCATAGGTCAAGGAAGAATGTCAGCCTCTCACATCATGCTCATTTCAAATTGCACTTTGCATGAGGTTTTAGAAAACTTTTCCACATGACTCTTTGTTTGTGGATCCAAAAATGATGTCATCCATATATTTGAATAAACGTTATACTCTTTTTTGTGAATTACGAAAAGTGTTTAACTTCTTGGCAATATCCTTTCGCTACTAGTCTTGCTTTGTTTCTTACGTAACCTTCCTCATTCATCTTATTTCAACACCACAGGAATTTTATTGTTTAGATTTTGATGAATAACCCGAAAACTTAGAATAAGTTGGCACCCCAATTCTTGGCTGTGAAATGTATTGTAAACAATTAGAGGCTGGCCAAGGCTGAGTTACGCCCCCTAACATGCAAGAAGACAACTCAAGATTTGAAGGAAGACCTTGCTGCGGAAATTTCGAATGTGGCAAAGAGTAGACAGGAACTTATCGAAAAGCTTGGTGAGATGCTGTTGAGTGGAGCATCACTAAGTGTTCAAGAAAAGCAAGTCTCAAGTTGAAGTGACAGAAGAGTCATCCAATGATTGAAGCCGACTCAAAGTCTTTGGGGAAATCAAGGAAATCAAGTCGAGATAATCAGCAAAAGAACACGGTACGTAAAATCAAGAGATTTGCTTAAACAAGTAATATCTCCATACCACTTTTCTTGGAGTGCTCTTACCCCAGGCGTGCAAAGGAATGAACCAATGGGAGCATTACACCGTGGTCGAACTCTAAAAGGTGAAAGAACAATTCATACGAGGAAATGGCAATTCCAACCGTAAGCCAACGACGCAGGTAAGTGACTTTCAAAAATGCCCTATCTTCAACGGCAAATTTTTGGAAAGTTCACTATAAAGGCCGAGGAGTTTGTTTGAGAAGAAGCACATGGATGACACACATATGAGATAAACAAGTATATTAGAAAAAAGTAAACATTCTCAATCCTCAAGCTACATTAATAAGTACATCAATCCAACACTCACCAGCGGAAGGAAAGAGAACTTCAATGGGTTGAGGAAAATACAGAAACAAGGGGTCTACATTCAGGAAGGATTGTAGAAAGGTTCAAGAGTTGAACCAAGTCTTAAGCTTTGGAGGGCTTCGTGATCAAATCCAAAGAGCTTGAGCAAGTAAGTAAGTCATTTTGTAGTAACAAAGCCGGTACATAGCCTGCGGAAGAAGTTTAGTCATGATAGAAGTACCGGTGGGATCGCGCCTCCGTGACCGAGTCCTGGCGATCAAGTCGGGCCGTGATCAAGACTTGTATCTCGACTGCTACTACTTTGTAAATCGACCAACTTAGTGGATTCCTCCGGGAGTTGGAGAAGAGAGGAGTAGAAGATTACCCGTCTTCGAACTCTATAAAAACTTTTAATCGTGTCATTTACATTTCAGCATTTAAATTCCTGCACTTTTAATCGCTTATATCTGTTTGATAAATTTGCTATCCATTTGATAAAATTATAAGTACTAAATCAAGCTCTAAAATCTTGCTTAATCAAACATAAGGGTGTTAAGTCTTCGGCGAAAATAAAACCACGGTTGAGTTAAATTATAGTCAACGGCTGAGTTACTCAATCAACGGCTCGATTTGAGTCTGTTGAGAGATTAACTCTCTTTGAGTGACTAATTCATTTGTCCATCAAGGCCGTTTGTGTAGAATCAACTCGTAGATTTAAAAGGACTAAATCAAAAATTTAGTACAGGTTTATTCAACCCCCTTCTAAACCTTACACTTACACCCCTTCGGGGACCTACTGTGGTATCGGAGCGGTTGGTTCATTGAACCCTCCGATGCAGTTCTGAACTAGATCTCAGAACTTTTCAAATGCGCTTTAGTACTTAAAATTTTCAAAACTCTTTTTATCATTAAAAGTCATTATCATGGAAGCAAATTTGACACGCATCCCTATGTTCACTATTCAAGAATTTGATGATTGGAAAATCGTATCTGCGACTCATCTATCAACATTACATGATGAGATGTGGATAGTGATAGAAGATGGGCCTCTGCAAATATTAAAGGTGAACAAACAATTTTGTCATGCGAAGAGTTGCACTTCTGAAGGAGAAGAAAATGCTTTGCTCCCCGGACAGTCATAGTTGAAAAACCAAGAAGCGAGTGGACAAATGATGAGAAAAAGATACAACTGGACAATATAGCCAAGGACATTCTTTACAAAACCTTGGACAAAGCTATATTCAACAAAGTCAAATCTTGCAAAACGGCTAGGAAATGCGGGACAAGTTGACATTGATTTGTGAAGGCTAGAAGCAAATCAAAGAAAACAAATTATCGATGGTTGTATAAAGATTTGAAAACTTCAAAATGATCTCGAGAGAAAACCTGGATCAAGCTGGATGCTCGATTCACTGAAATCACAAATGAGTATGCACTTGGAAAGGAATATACACGAGGAAGAAATGTGTATGAAAATCCTAAAAAGTCTTCGGTGAATGGGAAATGAAGGTCATGGCCTTTGAGACATTCCATGGACCTATCAAAGACATCCAACCATGAACTGTTCTCGGTTCTCAAAGCCTCGAGTTTGGCCGAGAAGAAAAGACCGAGGAAGAGGCAGGTTGTACCCAAAACAATGCTACTCTAATTGTTAAAGATGGGAAGAAATGAGGTCCCAAAGTCATCGACCCGGAAGAAATAGCCCTAATGGTTAAAAGATTCAACAAGTTCTTTAATAAGAACTACAAGAAAGGAAAGGGTGAATCTTCGGAAGACACTCGGCTCCCTCCAAATTAAGGGAAGAAAGAGGCCAACCAAGAGCAGATCGTCAAAAGTTGAGTATCAAGGGTGACAACTCAAGAATGGAAAGAGAGGTGATCAAAAAGGTGAATATCTATGTTGGAACTGCATACAACCAGTCACTATGCCATTTGTGCTCATATCTCGCCAAAATCGTCGAGAGATGAAAGATGAAGAAGAAAGAAAGGTCTTGAGAGAAAGAAGAGGGGAAAAAGAAAAAGGCAATGATAACGGGCTGCGAGAGACTCCGAGACAGACCAAGTCAAGAGAGCAGTGATTCAAGAGTGAAGTGCCGACTACTCAAGTGACTTCTGAAGAAGAAGCCCGATGCTTGATGGCCAAAGAACAAGATCAAGAAGATGAGGAGTACAATATAACTCAACAAGCTCGAGACACTAGTGATAGTTTTATTTGACACTACTACGTTCATCACCCTCAGTCTTTATGATTCATTAGGCAAAATGATGAAAGATTTTGAACACATTAAATCCTCACACACTATTGAATGAGGAAAACGGCTACTCAAAAGTCAAAACTCAAAGGACTAAGGAGGCCGAAAGTACTCTAAGTCAAATAGTATTGAAAATGAAAGTTTAAAGGCTTTAAAATGCTAAATTAGTGGCGAAATTGCTGCTATAGAAAAGGGAGAATGACCTCAAGAATGTTATTGCCTCATTCACTAAGGCATCTAAATCGTTGGATGATCTTATTATGAGTCAAAGAGAATGTGGAGACAAGACAGAACTTAGGATTTAATTCTCATGTGCCATATCAAACCTCAAAGTAATTTTGGAAAAAGGATCTTCAAGTCATGAAGAGTCTAAAAAATCAAAACTCTAAATGTTGCACACACATTCACTCAGCACAATACTAAAGCAAAAGGCGCTTGGTTACAAAGGAAAACGAAAAACCCGATTGAGAGTCTTGAAAGGGCAGTGAGAAGAGATTGTAGAGTCCTCGGCCAAACTCAAAAAGCAGAAAATACTCTATAAAGAAGAAGCGAGCTACCAAACATCCCCGAAAACCCCATAAAAAGAAATACATATGATGGGAATGGTAGAAAATATCCAAGCCAAGCTGATTGGAATATTGTAAAGCGTCGGCCTGGAGACTTATGGAATATACGCCCCGGATGGCAAGGCCTAGAACTCAAAAAAGGCCATTCCAAAAGTATAAGAGCTTTAAAAGACACACATATGTACCTAGTCACTACACGCAAAAACACCACAACTACTGCAAGAAAGGCAATTGCTAAAACACATATGCGGCATACTGACAAAAGAGGCAATTTGTATGAACTAGAATTCCCAAGCAATTTGCCAGGATTAATTATGATTATGGCAGCGATAGATGGCAGCCCCTTAGAGTCAAATCATTTGGCTATAGGTTGGTTGGATCATCTTACAATTCTAACCCCTCGGGACCGGACAAGTATGGGTACTAAAACTTAATTTCCTTGATTGCGGGTTCGAATAGTGAGTGCGAGGAACTGGTACATGGATAGGTTACATTCAAGACATATGAGGAAATAAGAGAAATCTATCAAAATTCAAGGAAGTCAAAGGAGCAAAAGTCATATTTGGAGGAAATGAAGCTCTGGTGAAATAAGAGGCATTGGATCCATCAGAGGAATGGATTAGAAATCCGGATGTTGCATATGTTGAAGGACTCAACTTCAACTTGCGAAAAGTGTCGATCCAACTGCGTGACAAGTGGCTACTGATGTTGGATTTAACATGGTATGTGCCAAAATCAAAGATATTGAATCAAATGAAGTGGTCTTTGCAAGTAATGTATGAGAAAAATATGTATGTGATGGATTGGTCAAGCGTTTGCCCCAGTAACATGTCTCTTAGCAAAGAATATAGCTGAATCAAGTTGGCTATGGCACAAAAAGTGAGTCTTTGAATTTCAAAACAATTAACAAGCTAGCAAGAAGTCATCTTGTAGAAGGACTTCAGGACTCGATATCTGAAGGAGGAGAGTCTATGTGATGCATGTCGGAAGGAAAACAAATCAGTCGTCATTCAAAAGAAAAGACATGCCCATCCTCAACAAGAATATTGCATCTCGCTTCATATGGATCTATTTGGCCCGATGGAAGACTTGACATAAGTGGAAAGAAATACACCTTGGTGGTAGTAGATGACTACTTTCAAAGATATACATGGACAATATTCATGTGTAAGAAGAAAGAAACTCTACAAAAACTGGTGATGAAAAGGATTCAAAATGAGAAGAGTCAAACCATTATCAAAATAAGATCGGATAGAGAAGGCGAGGTTTGTCAATGGAATAATAACTCGGTATTGTATTGAGAATGGTATTGGTCATGAACTATCAATGACAAAAGGACTCCGCGAGAATGGAGTTGCGGAAAGAAGGAAGAACTCTCAAAAAGCGAAGGACCATGTTGCATTTGAAGATGGGTTACCAAAAAGATTTTTGGAAAGCGATCAACACGACTTGCTACACCCAAAAGCAGATGTATGATAAAATGGACGGTGACAAAGACTCCTATGAGATCCTGATTTGGAAAAACCAAATGTTTCATATTTACCGAGAATATTTGGATGTAAATGCTTCATTCACAACAATGGCAAAGACAACCTAAAGGCTTTTGATGCTAAAGCTGATGAAGGTATCTTCTTAGGATACTCACCGAAAGCAAAGCCTTCGAGAATACTCAACAAAAGAACTATGGTTCTGAAGAATCCATTCATGTAGTATTCGATGAGCAAAATGTAAATGGAGAAGACATTGAAGAGTCGGTGATAAAATTGAATCATTCAACCATACTGAGAAGAGTCCCTATCTTTGAAATTTGAAAATTTGGAATTATCAATTGAAGAAGATGAGATAGTGAATCTCAAAAGCAATTTGGAAAATTTGCGGCTAAGTGATTCTGAAGAGAGTGACCACAGCTTAACAGAATGCAAGTCGGCGAATCGGCTAACTCACTCCAACTTTGATGTAAGATGGGAGAGACCATCCACGAGAACTTGTCATTGGAGATATAAGAGAAGGTGTCAAGACAAGATCGAGAACTTCAACAAGCAATGTTCATGCTTACGTCGCAAATAGAGCCAAAAGATGTGTCACAAGCATTGGATGACACACATTGGATTCAAGCTATGCAAGAAGAGTGAATCGGTTTGAAAGGAACAAAGTGTGGGAATTAGTGCAAAGACCCGTACATCAAAATGTTATTGGCACCAAATGGGCATTGAAATAAAATGAGCGAGGAAGTTAGCTGTGGTAAAGCAAAGCAAGATTGGTAGCCAAAGGATATTGCCAAGAAGAAGGGATAGATTTTGATGAAACATTTGCTCTGTAGCAAGATTGGAAGCTATAAGGATGTTTCTTGCCTATGCGGCTCACAAAAATTTCATTGTATATCAAATGGATGTAAAAAGTGCATTCCTAAATGGTTTATTGGAAGAAGAAGTGTATGTTGAACAACCTCCAGGATTTGAGCGAGGAAGACTTTTGGAGACAAGGTATACAAACTCAGAAAGCCTGTATGGATTGAAGCAGGCACCCGAGGCATGGTATGATACCTGTCACAATTCCCTATGAAAATGGATTCACAAAAGGAAAAGTAGATAGAACACCAGAATTCAAGACAAGAAGAGTATCTTTGCTTGTTCAAATATATGTGGATGACATCATTTTTGGATCCACTAACAAGAGTCATGTGAAAAATTTTCAAAACTCATGCAAAGTAAATTTGAAATGAGCATGATGGGAGAAGTGACATTCTTCCTTGGACTTCAAGTGAAGCAGTGAAGGATGGAACCTTCATAAGTCAAACAAAATACACGGAGATTTAATGAAGAAGTTTGGTATGGAGGAGAAGTCTACAGTAAGAATACCAATGAACACATCGGTCAAAATGGACATGGATGCGGATGGCAAGCATAGATCAAACAAGATCTGAGCACTTATTGGATCATTGCTCTATCTCACGGCTAGCGAGCGGACATCACTTTTTCTTTGTAGGTGTATGTGCAAGATTTCAATCTCTCAAAAAGAGAGCCATATGATGAAGAGCTAAGAGAATCGAGATACTTGAAAGGAAGCGAGAAGTAGGCTATGGTATCAAAGGAAGGTGGATTCAAGCTAATTGGCTATTGATTCGACTATCTTTGGATGCCAGAGTGGCCGGGGAAGAGCACTTGAGGCACATGTCAAATCTTTAGGAAACAGACTAATTTCTGGTTTAGCAAGCAAAACTCAATAGCCACCTCTACAAGGCGAGAATACATAGTTGCGGCAGGCATGTTATTGTGCCAAAGTCCTATGGATGAGGCAGCTGATTTGAAGATTATGAAGTTGAAGAAAAGAAATTCCAATCATGTGTGATAACACAAGTGCAGTGCAATCACTCAAAATCCTGTGTTGCACTCAAAGAACAAAAACATATTGATGTCGAGATATCACTTCATAAGAGATCATGTTGAAAAGAAGGACATCATCTGGAATATATCTCAAGCGATAAACAACTGTTTGACATCTTCACAAAACCATTATGTGAGTCAAGATTTTAAGAACTCAAGCATGAGTTAAGGGCTAATTTTGACACTCGGACAAATCAAATGGAGAAATGGAGGGGAGAAAAAGAGCGAAATGCAATCGGCTCGAAATCAGTCAATGTCGGAACACAATACATCGAAAGTCGGTGATAGGTAGTCGCTAAGAGAACTGTGAAAAGTAGAGTTAAATCGGCTAAGAGATAAGTGAATGACTTATGAGCAAAGTGACAAAAGCGGTCATTTGACTAGCGGGAATGTTTTAAGGAATACGTCGGATAATGATGATGTATGAGACATAAAGCCGCACACCAAGCTTATGATTGGATATAAATGATGCCGCATTAAATCTTGAGACATGAAATGCTCAATAGGCGTCGAAATCAAGCCGTTGATTTCGATCACAATTCAAAAGCGCTGCACGTCCTTTCATAAACCATATTTAAACCATTTTGCTGCTTCTCTCTCACACTTCTAAAACTGTTTCATCTCTTTCTCTCAAAAGGCAAAAAGGCAAAATACTCTAAACCTATCAACCTTCAAATCAATTTCTGAATTTTTCCTTGATATAATCGAGAAATGGCACCAACATGACTTTACCAAGTTAGGAAAGCAAATCCATACCGGTTCGGACGGTGGATTTCGACGGAATGGTGAAGCAGGGTCCGATGACACCCTAGTGAAGAAAATCGGCCGAGAAGTTGGAAACGTCCGGACTAAAACCGTTTCTAACGCTAGAATATTCGATGACCTGTGTGGAGGAGGTCGCGCGATTCTACGTGAATCTTTGAGATTCGCGATGAAGGAATCAAGTCATCTGTTCACGGGAAGCGGTGACTATCACTGCATGAGGATTTGGTGAATATTGCTCACTACCATGAAGGAGCATCGAGATTAAAGAGGCTGATGTAAACTTGGTGACGCATGGAAAGAAATAGCGAAGTCCGACTTTGCCTGACAAAATAATATACACTGAAAAACAAAGAGCTGTTGAAGGAGGATTATCACAAATTGTTGGACATAGTTGCCAAATGTATCGACATCAAATTTGGACTTTGACCAAGCATTAACTGTCAAAAGGCAAAGCCGATTGTAATGGCTGCAATCATCGAAGAAAGAAGATAAACTGGGTTGAGTTCATCTACAAAGCAGACTCTGCCGAACGTGGGAACAAGTCCTTCAAAGAAGATGGCACATTTGGAGGATCCATGGGATATGGCACAGTGATTGTTTGCTATTGGAGGTGAAAGGAGTCCCTCTTAGACATGGGAAGGCTTTCCATGTTAACAAGAAGAATGTTCGAGCTAACCTCTCAGGCGCTCAAAGCGAGCTTACGCCAAGAGATCGACACCGGTGAGGGGAATCAGGTGACCAGAAAGATCGATTCTTCCTCTCTCGAATTAAGAAGAAAAGCTGCCCTGCAGCTAAGAAAAGCATTGCCCCTGCAGCAAAGAAAACCAAACATGCTCTCCTTGCCCTGCAGCGAGAGTCACCTGCCCCAGCAGCCGTGTCTCATGCCCTGCGGCAGCCGATCGAAAGGACTCACAAATACCTTCTGCGATCGTCAAAGGAGGAGAAGCGACAAGCAAGACGGCGGCTCCGAGAAACAAACACGAGACTGCCCCGGCCGCCCAAGACTCAGAGGACACGTCTGCGGGAAATCCCTCAGTACAAACTAGGAGACAAAAGACTTGTCAAGCGAGTCGAACAGGAGAAACCAAATTGAGTCGGTTACTCGGCTAGCACAAATACTAGGAGACTCTTGGAGAAGTAGAGTCTCGGATGTAGTTGATGAAACGGAAGTCTCTGGAAGGCGTCCGTGAGAGGCAACACGAAGACACATTTGTAGCTCACATTTGAAGCCTTGAAGTACTGCGGGCGGATAGTGATGTAATGATCCTATCTCCACCTTACCCGGACATCCAAAATCGTCTGCGTGAGTGGAGAAATGGAAGTTGAGCAAGTCAAGGGAACAGTTCCAACGGCCTGAGTTCATAGAAGAAAGAGGAACTGCTAAATTTCTTGGATTAACTACAGTGCACCCAGCTCTGGATGAAGACAAGCTGCAGAAATCTGCAGATCTACAAGGACAAGAGAGAGAAAAACAAGCTGAAGAAGCCGAAGCACGTGAGAAGGCAAGCATCCGCCCTATCTCCGGCACACTACGAACACACACATCCTCTCCTTGATGTCTTCTCCGACAAAGTGACGAGGAACCGAGGAGAATCTGCTGCCACGGAAGAGTTGCAAATGCAGCAAGCATTGCACGAATCAAGAATCCTTCACGAGCAAAGATTAATGGAGGGACCAGGAGAGTCCTCCAGAACACAGCTGGAAATCGATCCAATGGGAGTGGTTCAGCAAATAGCCACTGTTGTTGCTGCGCTACCACTTTGACTCACTCGAAGAAGGCAATAAGAAATGGCGATGAAACTGGGATAGTGGGGACCCCAGTCGAGCCAACCCCTATTGAAGGTGTGCTACCACCTGCCCCAATGGCTGAGCAATCAATCGAAACAGCCGGGAGTTTGGAGACGAGTGACCCCATTCAAGTCACTCGCTGGTGCGCCAGCTGAGGGGAAACTCCCTCCACCTGCAGCAAGGTCGGAGGATGTTTGCAGATGACTCCCACAAAGAATGTAGGATGCGAAGTAGAGAAAATTCAAACACAAGAAGAAGAAAGCAAGCTGCCATCAACGAAGCTCAGACAGATTTGAGATGTCTGGTGAGTGCCAAGCTACTCGAAGGCTAATGACGCTACGATGCGGTCGAGGCACTGAGGAAGAACATACGGGAGTTAACACTGCAGGCGATGAAAGTGCAATCCATGGGGTTGAGACTCCAATGGATGCCATCAGAAGACCCTAAGACATACCGACACTTTGTCGAAAGGGAGGACAAGGCCTCAGCGATGAGAGACGCTTTGGAGGAAATGAAGGCCCACGGAGGTTGAGACTTCTGGGTAAAGTAAGCAAGAAGTAGAACGCCCCTCCTGGTATCATCGACCCATCTCGAGAAGGAGATCGGGCGCACTTCATGATTCCAGGACAACCCACGATGTCACTTTTCCGGGATCAAGGCTAAGAAGAAGTTTGAGTCATCCCCATGACAAATCCAAAAGACTCATTGCGGATGCTCCAAGCACGAGCAAGTCGATCCCAGACTACTCATCAAACCTTTAATTTTGATGATGAGCCACCAATGGAAATCTCATCATCGTCAGGATGACGCTCCGATAAAGGCCGAGACGATCCCATCGAAATGGAGAAATCGTGAGACCAAAGTTACATTAAAACATGTTGAGGCTCGCCAGGGTCTACTTACAATGTGAGAACCCACCAACAAGAGACCCTTTGCTCAGGGCTCCTCAAGCTGCGGCGCAGATCGATTCCAAAAGAACTTCACGCGCACCGCTCATCATCGAAGCAGATCCGGTTGGCGGTGATGAATCTTTGTAGAATCTTTCCCTTTCTCACTTTGGAGATACGAGAACTCCACGAAGAGTCGAAAACGAACAAGCACGCTATTACAAACCAGCTCTGTTCTTCCATCGGACACCATTGTTCCGGTGATTATGACTTCGATGCTTTATATGGCCATCACCGAAGAAGAATCGATTGAAGTTCGAGAAGTGTTCAAGGCACTCTTTCTTGAGGTTGAAAGGATGGAGAGGCATCAGCCTCTTTGGACATGCGGATCGGACATGAGAGATGCCACCCTTACGGCTAATTTAAGAGGCAACTTGATTCGAGATAAGGGAATGGTGGCAATAGCGAGCAAACAATGCGTGTGGAACGGTGAGATACTTGAGACAATTGTTCAACAAGCTCTGGTGTGGAGAGCTGAAAATGCGATGCAAAAGAAGTGCCGAGAGAACACATTGAGCATATGCATGAAGCTCTGCCTGAGATCAGGCTGGCTGCGTGAGCAACATACAAATGATCTCTGGCGTTTGGAAGAACACATGACAAGAAAATTCAGCCTTCTCATGGCTGAGATGAAGGCGATTTATTGAGAATCCAACGCTACTCGATCGAATTCCGTGTTGCATACAACGCAGCAGACTTGAAGCAGCGAACTCAACCATCGAAGACTCGACTTCATGCTTTCCAAAGATTCCCTCGGGGTTCCTCTATCCTTTGATGATGCCAAAAAGGGGAAGAGGAATACCTTAAAGCGACAAAATCAAGAAAAGAAAGGAAGCGGTGAGAAGGGAAAATCGGTGAGGAAGTCTTGAAAAAGAAGAAAGGAAAGCTTGTTGAGGGGAAGGATCACCAGATGTGACATTAATGATTGCACAAACCCCCAAGGTCATCACGGTGACATTATAAGCGGCCAAACTCCTGTGACTCGCCACTCCAACACTCTGTTGTATCTATGGCCTAAAAAGAGAAAATCAATTGAAGCGAGGGGATGAAGGAAGTGGAAGGAAGAATGGATGCCAGGGTGATGAACATCTTGAAAGAACACGGAGGCATTCCAGTGAAGACGAGAGACACCTATGCCATCTCGGATGTCGGAGACGAGCCACGATCGGTCGATGAATTTAAAACGCTCGAGTCGAGGGATACTTTGCAAACATGTCTATGGCTCAAGCTTGGGACTGTCTTGGGAAAAGGGTCTCACATTATGTGAAGAAGGCCGACAGACGACAGACAACCGATCGCTCTGCTTTGGTCACTCCGCCGGGTCACTTTGGAAAGAAGAAGACTCGACAAAGATACGCCCAGGTAGAGGAAGAAGAAGAGTGGAGAAGAAGCAGACCTAGGCTCTCGCCCAATAATATTGAATCGTAGATCCGGGGAAGAAAGAAGGGATCTCTTGGGGCTTGACCAAGTGGCAAATTTGAAAGTGGCTAAAACCAACGCAGAGTATGCAAAAGAATAGAAGAAGAAAACAAGAGACAAACTCAGCTATAAGGAGAGACGAGGAAAGAATAAGAAAAGATGAAGGCCGCCAGGGAAAGCATATGAGAAGAAAAAGAAGGCGGTGACGAGAAAAAGAGAAGAAGAGAAGAAGATCTTGAACAAGATGAAAGAAGGAGACGAAGGAGATGAAGTGTTGATGTCCAACCCTTCGTGTATTTTATTATGTAAATACATACAATGTAAGTCTACGTAATAAAGGCATAAATTCTTTATTTTTTTGTGAAGACAATTATATGCTCGATACACCTTGTATGTGATTGTGTAAAAGAACAGGAATGATATGATCAATAAATAGATCTATTACGCACATACATTCCATGTCAATACACTATCTGTATGTATCTTTGTTGTTTGCATTTTTGAATGATTTAAGTTTTGGCATCATCAAAAAGGGGAAATTGTTAGGAATTTTATTGTTTAGATTTTGATGAATGCCATGAAAAACTTATAATAGAAAGTTGGCACCCCAATTCTTCTTTGTAAAATGTATTGTAACAATTAGAGTGGCAAGGCCGAGTTAAGTCGCCTACGCCTAACATGCAAGAAGACAACCAAGACTGGAAGGAAGACCTTCTTGCCGTGAAAGCAGTGAATGTAATGCAAAGAAGAGTAGACGGGAACTCTATCTGGAAAAGCGGTGAGATGCGGTGAGTGGAGCATCGGTCAAGTCAACTCAAGAAAAGCCAAGTCTCAAGTTGAAGTGACGGAAGAGTCATCCAATGATTGGAAAGGTGACTCAAAGTCACACTGGGAAAGCAAGGAAATGCGGTCAAGTCGAGATAATCGTAAAGAACCGTTGACTGAGAAATCAAGAGATTTACTTAAACAAGTAATATCTCCATACAACCTTTCTTGGAGTGCTCGGTCCCTGAAGCGTGCAAAAGGAATGAACCAATGGGAAGCATTACACCGTGTCGAACTACGAAAAGGTGAAAGAACAATTCATACGAGGAAATGGCAATTCCAAGAAGCGCAAGCCAACGACGCAAAGTGACTTTCAAAAATAAGCCTATCTCTTCAACGGGCAAATTTTTGAAAGTTCACTATAAAAGGCCGAGGAGTTTGTTTGAGAAGAAGCACATGGATGACACACATATGAGATAAACAAGCATATTAGAAAAGCAGAAACATTCTCAATCCTCAAGCCTACATTACGAAGTACATCAATCCAACACTCACTGTGAAGGAAAGAGAACTTCAATCGGTTGAAGAGGAAAATATTGAAAACAAGGGTCTACATTCCGGGAAGGATTGTAGAAAGGTTCAAGTTGAACCAAGTCTTAAGCTTTTGGAGGGCTTCGTGATCAAATCCAAAGAGCTTGAGCAAGTAATTTGTAGTAACAAGGCGGCGCCTGTGAAGAAGCCGAGTCGTACGAGAAGCCGGTTGAGTGATCAAGGCGTCTCGGTGAGTCCCTAAGGATCAAGTCATTTATTGTGATCAAGACTTATATACGGACTGTTACCACTTTGTAAATTGATCATTACTTAGTGGATTCCTCCAGGAGTTGGAGAAGAGAGGAGTAGAAGAATTACCCCATCTTCGAACCTCTATAAAAACTTTCTTGTATCATTTACATTTCAAACATTTAAATTCTGCACTTTTTCGCTTATATCTCCGATAAATTTGCTATCCATTTGATAAAATTATAAGTACTAAATCAAGCTCTAAAATCTTGCTTAATCAAACATAAGGGTGTTAAGTATTCGCTGAAAATAAAACCACAGTTGAGTTAAATTATAGTCCGGTGAGTTACTCAATCAACGGCTCAGTGAAGGTCAGTTGAGAGATTAACTCTCTTGGTGACTAATTATTTATCCATCAAGGCGCAGTGTGTAGAATCAACTCTTTGTAGATTTAAAAGGACTAAATCGAAAATTTGGTAAGGTTTATTCAACCCCCCTTCTAAACCTTACACTTACACCCTTGGGACCTACAACACCCATTTGGTGCCAATAACATTTTGATGTATGGGTCTTTGCACTAATTCCCATACTTTATTTCTTTCAAACTGATTGACTCTTCTTGCATAGCTTGAATCCAATGTGTTTCGTCCAATGCTTGTGACACGTCTTTGGGCTCTATTTGCGAGATGAAGCATGTGAACATAGCTTCTTGTTGAGTTCCGGATCTTGTTTTGACACCTTCTCTTATATCTCCAATGACAAGTTCTAGTGGATGGTCTCTCGGCCATCTTACATCGAGGTTGGAGTAAGTTAGCTGGATTGATCGACTTGCGGTTGTGTTTCTTTGTGGTCGACTCTCTCGTAATCACTTAGCCGCAAATTTTCATTTGTTTTTAGATTGACTATCTCATCTTCTTACGAATTGATAATTCCGACCGGCTTGACATAGGGACTCTTGTATGGTTGGATGATTGACTTATCGGTGACTCTTCAATGTCTTCTCCATTTGCATTTGGCTCATCGAATACCACATGAATGGATTCTTACGCAACCATAGTCCTTTTATTGAGTACTCTGTAGGCTTTGCTTTGGTGAGTATCCTAAGAAGATACCTTCATCGACTTTAGCATCAAAAGCCTTTAGATTGTCTTTGCCATTGTTGTGGATGAAGCATTTACATCCAAATAATCGAAATATGCAACATTTGGTTTTCTTCCACCCAAATCTCATAGGGAGTCTTTGTCACGGTCTGTTTATCATACATCTGTTTTGGGTGTAACAATTTGTGTTGATTGCTTGACCCAAAATCTTTTTGGTAACCCCCTTGACTAACATGGTCCTTCCGCTTCTTTGAGGGTTCTGTTCCTTCTTTTCGCAACCCCATTCTTTGTGGAGTTCTTTTGGTGATAGTTCATGACCAATACCATTCTCAATACAATCTTTTTGAGTTATTATTCCATTGACAAACTCGGTTCCTCAATACGATCTTATTTTGATAATGGTTTGACTCTTCTCGTTTTGAATCCTCTTCATCGGCCTATGGTAGTTTTTGTAGAGTTTCTTTCTTCTTACACATGAATATTGTCCATGTATATCTTGAGTAGTCATCTACTACCACCAAGGTGTATTTCTTTCCACTTATGATGCATTTTGGTTCCACTTTGGGCCAAATAGATCCATATGAAGCAGATGCAATATTCTTGTTGAAGATTAGCATGTCTTTTCTTTGAATGATGACTTGATTTGTTTTCTCTTCGACATGCGTCACATATACTCTCCTTCTTGTATAATGAGTCCGGAAGTCCGTCCACAAGACTACTTCTTGCAAGTTTGTTAATCGTTTTGAAATTTAGGTGACTCGGCTTTTTGTGCCCACCAACTTGATTCGAGATGTGCTCTTTGCTAGTAGACAGGTCTTTGGGTGTTGCGTTGACCAATCCACGACATACATATTCTTCTGTCTATATCCTTGCAAAGACAACTTCATTTGATTCAATATCCTTGATTTGGCATACACCCATGTTAAATCCAACATTATAACCCTTGTCACGAGTTGACCTGATGCTTAGCAAGTTGAATTTGAGTCCTTCAACATATGCAACATCCGTGATTTCTAATCCATTCCTCTTGATGGATCCAATGCCTCTTATTTCACCAGGAGCTTCATTTCCTCCAAATATGACTTTTGCTCCTTTCATTTCCTTGAATTTTGACAGATTTTTCTTGTTTCTGTCATGTGTCCGGAAAGCCACTATCCATGTACCAGGTTCCTTGGCACTCGGCTATTCCTTGAACGCAATCTAGGAAATTAAGTTTTAGGTACCCATACTTGTATGCAGGTCTTGAGGGGTTAAATTGTAAGATGATCCAACCAACCTATAGCCAAATGATTTGACTCAGGTTCATACGATTGTCTCTTTTGTCCGTATGCCTGCATATGTGTTTTAGCAATTGCCTTCCTTGGGTAATTGTGGTGTCTTTGAGTGTAGTGCCTAGGTGCATATGTGTCTTTGATGAAAGCTCTTATACTTTTGGAATGGCCTTTCTTGAGTTCTAGGCCTTTGCCATTTGGGCTTATATTCCATAAGTCTATCGATAGTTCACATTATTCCAATCACTTGGCTTGGATATTTTCTACCATTCCCATCATATGTATTTCTCTTATAGATTTTAAGGGGGTTTTGGTAGCTCTGCTTCCTTTACGAGTATTTTCTGTTTGGAGTTGGCCGAGAACTCATTTGAATCTCTTCTCGGTGTCCTTTCAGTGCACTCAATCGGGCATTTTTCCTTTTCCTTTATAACCAAGGCCAGTTTGCTTGTTCTTGTGTTTTGGAGTGAATGTGTGTGCAACATTTAGAGTTTTGGATTTTTCGGACTCTTCATGGCTTGAAGATCCTTTTTCCAAAATTACTTTTGAGGTTTGACAAAGCACGAGAGGAATTAAATCCTAAGCCTGTCTTGTCTCACATTCTCTTTGACTCAAAAATAAGATCATCCAATGATTTAGATGCCTTAGTGAATGAGGCAATAACATTTTTGAGGTCATTCTCCCTCTTCTCTATAGCAAGCAATTTCAGCTATTAATTTAGCATTTTCAGCCTTTAAACTTTCATTCTCATCAGCTATTTGACTTAGAGTACTCGGCTCCTTAGTCACTTTGAGTTTTGACTCTTGAGTAAATTTGTTTTCCTCATTTAATAGTGTGTGTGAGGATTTAATGTGTTCAAAATCTTTCATCATTTTTCCTAATGAATCATAAAGATCAGTGGGTGATGAAGCGTGTGTGTCATGATCACTATCACTATACCGAGTTTGATGAGTTAGAGTGTACCTCATCTTCTTGGTCGGAGTTGATCTTGTTCCTTGGCCATCAAGCGGATCGGGCTTCTTCTTCGAGTCACTTGAGTAGTCGGCTTCTTTGCTCTCCGAATCATCTGTCTCTCTTGACTTTTTTTTGATCTCTGCTGACCATCATTGCCTTTTTCTTTTCTTGTCTTCTTTCTCTCAAGACCTTCCTTTCTTCTTCATCCTGTATTTGTTAACTACGAGGATATGAGCAATCAATGGCATAGTGACCTGGTTGTCTGAGGTTCCAACATAGATATTGACCTTTTGATCACTCTTTCCATTCTTGGATTGTCGACCCTTTGATATTCAACTTTTTGATGATCTGTTCTCTTGGTTGGCCTATCTTCCCTTGATTTGGAGGGAGCTGGAGTGTCTTCCTCGGAAGATTCGCCCTTTCCTCTCTTGTAGTTCTTATTGAAGAACTTGTTAAACCTTTTAACGATCGGTGCAATTTCCTCTTGGTCAATGACTTCTTTGACCTCGGCTCTCTTGCCATCCTTAACAATTAGAAGAAAATTGTTTTGGGCACAACCTGTCTCTTCTTGGTCTTTTCTTCTCGGCTCAAATTCGTAGGCTTTGAGATCGAGAATAGCTCATGGTTGGATATTTTTGATAGGTCCATGGAATGTCTCATGACCATGACTTTCATATCCCACTCGGTTGGGAGACTTCTTAGAATCTTCATACACATTTCTTCTCGTGTATATTCCTTTCCAAGTGCGGACGGCTCATTTGTGATTTACGTGAACCGAGCATCCGATTGATCCAGGTTCTCTCCGAGATCATTTTGAAGTTCTCAAATTTTTGTCTGACCAGCGATAGTTTATTTTCTTTGATTTGATTTCTCGAGCCTTCACAAATCAATGTTAGCTTGTCCTGATTTCTTTAGCCGTTTTGCAAGATTTGACTTTATTGAACATGGCTTTGTCCAAGGTTTTGTAAAGGATGTCCTTGGCTACATTGTCCAGGTTGTATCTTTTTCTGTCATCATTTGTCCACTCGGTTCTTGGTTTTTCAACCATGGTGTGCGGGAGCAACATCCTCTTCTCCTTCACATTTGCGGCTCTTCTTACAATTGTGTTCACCTTTAAGATTTGCGTGGCCCATCTTCTATCACTATCCACATCTCATCATGTAATCTTTGATAGATGAGCTCGCATACGAATTTTCCAATCATCAAATTCTTCAATTGTGAACATAGGGATGCGTGTCAAATTTGCTTCCATGATGATAACTTTTAATGATAAAAAGAGTTTTGAAAGTTTAAATCTGAAGCAAAAGTTTGGAGATCTAGTTCAAGAACCGGTGCGGAGGGTTCAATGAACCAACCGCTCCGATACCACTTGTAGGTCCCAAGGGGTGTAAGTGTAAGGTTTAGAAGGGGGTTGAATAAACCTTGCAAATTTTCGATTTAGTCCTTTTAAATATTGAGTTAATACTACACGATTGTGTCCTTGATGGACGACCAATTTAGTTAATCGGTAGAGTTAGTCTCTCAATGGACTCAATTGAGTGTTGATGGAATAACTTAGTTGTTTAACTCAAGCGTGGTTTTGTTTTCAGCGGAAGACTTAACACCCTTAAGTTTGATTAAGCAAGAATTTAGTGCTTGGTTTAGTACTTAAATTATCAAGTGGATAGCAAATTTATCGTGAGATATAAACATTAAGATGCAGGAATTAAAGTCTTTGAAATGTAAATGACACAATGAAATTTTTATAGAGGTTCGAAGATGGGGTAATTCTTCTACTCCTCTCTTCTCCAACTCTGGAGGAATCCACTAGGTAATGATCGATATACAAAGTGGTAATCCCGGATACAAGTCTTGATCACACACGGTGACTTGATCCTTTGGGACTCGATCACGGAGATGCCTTGATCACTCGGTGGCTTCTCGTGCGACTCGGCTTCTTCACAGGCATTTGCCTTGCTACTCTAACTCACTTGCTCAAGCTCTTTGGATTTGATCACAAAGCCCTCCAAAAGCTTAAGACTTGGTTCGACCTTGAACCTTCCTACAATCCTTCGTGGAATGTAGACCCCTTGATTTTTCAAAGTATTTTCCTCTTCAACCGATTGAAGTTATCTTTCCTTCACATGTGAGTGTTGGATTGATGTTCTTCATAGTGTAGGTTTGAGGATTGAGAATGTTTCAGATTTTCTAATAATTGCTTGAACGTTTTTAGTTCGGTCACGTGACTTGTGTCGCTTGTCACTTGTATGTCTCTCGTGTCACTTGTATGTCTCTTGTGTCACACTTATTCTCAAATAAACTCCTCAGCCTTTTATAGTGATCTTTCAAAAATTTGCCCGTTGAAGAGATAGGCTTATTTTTGAAAGTCACTTCTGATCGTTGGCTTGTCTTGTTGCGATCCTTGGAATTGCCATTTCCTCGTATGAATTGTTCTTTCACCTTTTCGAGTTCGACACGGTGTAGTGCTTCCCATTGGTTCATTCCTTTTGCACGCTTCGGGACTGAGCACTGAGAAAGGTGGTATGGAGATATTACTTGTTTAAGTAAATCTCTTAATTTTCGTGCAACGGATCTTTTTGATTATCTCGACTTGATTTGCATTTCCTTGCTTTCCCAGGTGACTTAGAGTCGACTTCCAATCGTGGATGACTCTTGTCACTTCAACTTGAGACTTGGCTTTTCTCGAGTTGACTTCGATACTCCACTCGGATGCATCTCACCGCTTCTTCAAGAGAGTTCGTCTACTCTTCTTTGCCATACTCGGTGTCTCGCGTGAGTCTTCCTTCTAGTCTTGATTGTCTTCTTGCATGTTAGGGCGTAGGCGACTTAACTCGGCTTGGCCGACTCTATTTATTACAATGCATTTTACAACAAGAATTGGGGTGCCAACTTTCTATTCTAAGTTTTACATGGCATTCATCAAAATCTAAACAATAATTTTCCTAACAAGAGACTATGAGGTTGAGGAAAAGGAAATTCCAATTATGTGTGATAACACAAGTGCAATTGCTATCACTCAAAATCCTGTATTGCATTCAAGAACAAAGCACATTGATGTCAGATATCACTTCATAAGAGATCATGTTGAAAAGAAGGACATCACCGTGGAATATATCTCAACTGATAAGCAATTAGCTGACATATTCACAAAACCATTATGTGAATCAAGATTTGAAGAACTCAAACATGAATTGGGGTTAATTGAGCTAAGTTGACTCTCAGAAGACTCAAAGAAAAGAGATGAAACATGAAAAGCTGAAAAAGAGCTGAACTCTTAAATCAGCTAAATGAATCAGCCGTATCAGAAAATCAGCTGCATCGAGTTAGCTGACAGCTGAGTATTTATGTGCAAAGAGAGAAGAGTTAAATCAGCTATGGAATAAGTTGAGTCATTTATGAGCAAAGTGACAAAAACGCAGTCGTTTTTACGAAGCGGGAATGTTTTTAAGAATGACGTCAGCATAATTATGATGTGCACAGTCAAAAGTTGCACACAAAGCTTATGATTGGATATAAATGTTGTCGCATTAAATGCGAGAGATTAAAGGTTAATCGGTGTGCAAAATCTAAGCCGTTGATTTTGATCAAAATTTCAAAAACCACCCGCACGTCCTTTCATGACCCATACTTAAACTATTTCGTCCGTTTTTCTCTCACTTTACCAAAACTGTTCATCTCTCTCAAGGCAAAAGAAAGAAACTTCTCTCTCAAAGCCCTACAAACCCTCAAGATCATTTTTCAAGGTTCGTTCGATAAAACATCTAGAAATGGCACCTACTCATGATTTTGTCAAGCTAGGAAAGCAAATCCACACTGGGTCTACTTTGGATTTCGACGGCATGCTTAAACAGGGATCCGACAACACTCTCATGAAAAAAATTGCTGAGAAGCTGGAAAAATCTAGATTAAAACCATTTTTGACGATGGAGTTCCCAATGACATATGTGGAAGAGGTCGCACAATTCTACGTGAACGCTGAAGTTCACGATGAGGGCATCAAGTCCTCTGACACGGAAAAAGAGTTCACCATCACTGCTAAGGATCCGCGAACACCGCTTGTTGCCGGCGGAATGAGTGTCGGAGATTTATGAAGGCGATGTTGACCTAGCGGTGCTTGGAAGGAAGTAGCCAAGTCCGATTGTCTTTGCCAAAGTGGTCTATACTGACCAATAAGAAGCTGAAAGAGGACTACCACAAATTGTTGGACATTGTTGCCAAATGCATAGACATCAAATTTGGCGGCTTTGACCGATTGTCAAAGCTAAATTGATCGTAATGGCTGCGATCATTGAAGAAAAAAGAATGTGAGTGGGCTGAGTTTGTATACAGGAGACTCGCTAGAATGTTGGGAATAAATCCTTCAAGGAGGATGGCACGTTTGGAGGTTCCCAGGATACGGCCTAGTGATTGGCGGTGATGGAAGTAAAAGGAGTCTTCTTCGACATGGAAAGCGTTCCATGTAAACAAGAGGATGTTTCGATCAAACCTCTCGGCATACGAGAAGAGAGCTTACGCCAAGAGAGCTAATACGAGTGAGGAGAATCGATTGACCACGAAGATACAGTTTGTCTCCCCTCCTCCCAAGAAAGATCTGCCCCCGCAGACAAAGAAAAAGAAATGCACTTTTTGCCCCTGCGGTCGAGTCACCTACCCCCGGCCGTGTCTCCTGCCCCGCTGCAGCCGCGAGTGGAGAAGGAACCGTTAATCCCTTCTCCGGTGATCAAGAAGAAGATGACGCCACAACAAGGAAGGCGATTGCCTCTAAGACAATCTGCGAAGGCTCTTACCTTCAACGAACCGAGAGAAAGTGGAACCAAATGTCCGTCTGGTGAAAACAAAAAAGAAGAAGAAGACTTTCCAAGCTCTCCGAGCTTGAGAAGACCGCCGAGTCTCGATCTTGAGTGGAAAAAGATACCCGAGATCGCTAGAAAAGTAGAGTCTCCGGAAGTTATTGATGAAACGGCCAAGTTTCTTGAGGACGATCAGCAGAGGCAACTCGAAGACCAGTTTGAGATGAAGCGGTGAGGAACAAGGAATGGCCGAGACAACCAAATTACCTATTGAAAGGGTTGTGTCTCCACTTAATGAGAGGCTACTAAGAATGTCGGCAAAGCAAAGTTTGCTACCCTCAATCCCCGAGCAAGAGAGATAGCAGGAAGACGATGACAATTATGATGATGTGATGATCATATCCCCACCATACCCGGACATTCAAAATAAATGCGCATGAATGGAGAAATGGAAGCGAGTCGATCCAGGAAACGATTCAAAGACCCGAATTTATTGAAAAAGAAGAGAAAGCTGTTGAACTTTCTCAAATTGACCAATGTGGTCCAAGCACTAGATGAAGAAGACCCCTCCACTACGATGAAGGTCGAAGGATCTTGGTGACTCCACAACGAATCTAGGAGGCGAAGTGGAGAAGGAACAACTGGATACACAGCAAGTTGTCATTGAAGAGGCTCGGCGATTAAAGCATGTCTCGTTGAAGTGCCAATCGCTCTGCGCAGGCCAATGACGCCGCCGATGCAATCGAGGCATATGAAGGAAGCGCCGGGAGTTAACACTGGTAATGAAAGTGCAATCCATAGAGTTGAGACTCTAGTGAATGCCACCTCAGAAGACCCCAAGACAACTGACATTGTCGAAGGGGATGTCCAAGGCCTCGCTGCAGTTGAGACTGCAGGAGGTAATGAAGGCCAACGGGAGGTTGAGACTTCCCGGGGTAAAGAGACTGAAGCACAAAACATCCCTCCTGCTATCATTGATCCATCAGAAAAGGAGATAAGTGTCCTTCACGATTCCCAAGATAATCTTGATGTAACTTTTCTGGGATCCGAAGGTGAAGATGAAGCTGAGTCATCCCCTATTGCCGATCCAAAAGACTCAGCTGAGGATGTTCCAACCACGAGTAAGTCTGACCTCAAGACTACTCGCCAAACATTCAACTTTGATGATGAGCCACCCATGGAAATCTCATCATCGTCCGATGACGCTTCTGATAAGGCCGAGGACCAGTCAACTCATATGGAAAAACCATTTGAGACCGAAGAAGTCATTAAGACTAAGGCTCGGCAAAAGTCGGGTCAATTTCACAATGAGACCACGGCTAAAACGAGTCCATCGCACAGCTCCCCAAGCTGCGCAGCAGGTTCGACTCCTCGGGGACTTCACGAGCACCAATTGTCATTGAGCGATTCCGGTTGCCCGTGATGATCCTTTTGTAGAATCATTTCGCTTCTCTTTGGAGGTACCGACCTACGAAGAATCATCAAGAGATCGAGAGCACTTCCATAGACCGATCTGTTATTCCAAGAGACACCATTGTTCAGAGACTATGACTTTGGCGTTGCTTGGCCGCTAGGCGAGACAAAGTGACTAAGGTTCGGGAAGTTTTCAAAGCCCTGTTTGCGTAAATCGAAAAAGATGGAGAGGCACCAGGCCTCGGCTGGACATGAGGTGGATAATAGAGATGCCAACCTCATCGCCGTCTGCGAGGCATAATAGTCGGGGATCCGAGAATGGTGGCAATAGCGGCAGACAATACGCGTGGAACAAGCTCGATATTTCGTGACACTTTGTTCAACAAGTTGCTAGTGTGGCGGGCTAAGAATGCGATGCAAAGACAAAAATGCAAGAGCACATCTAACAAATGCATGAATCTCACACCACGAGAGATAAAGTCATTTGCGTGAATATAATAAGAAAGAGCTCCGTGCATAGAGGAGAACATGGATCGAAAGTTCAGCCTTTCTCATGGGTGAGATGAAGCAGTAGCATTTGAATGCAACGCCACTCGCTCGAATTCCCGGCAAGAAGATACCGCAGCAGATTCGAAGCGTAACTCGGCTATCGAAGACAATACACGCCGCAGGCGGAGAGGAAGAAGCGATGGTGGAGGAAGAGGTTTGGACCAGATCTCGCGCCCAAAAACATTGAGTACATAGATCCAGGCAAGAAAGGAGGAGGGGATCTATTCCGATTTGACAAAGTAGCCAACCTGCAAGTGGCTAAGAACAATCTTGAGTATGTGAAGAGAATTGAAGAGGAAAATAAAAGACAAACTCGGCTATGGGAGGAAAGACAAGAAAGATCGAGAAGAGATGAAGTCACATCCCAGGAAGGCGTATGAGAGAAAAAGAAGGCAATTTGAAGATGAGAAAAGAAGAAAGAGGTCGGAAGATGAAAGAGTCAAGGATATGAAAGAAGGAGGCGGCGAAGGAGATGAAATGTTGTTGTCCACCCCTTCATGTATTTTACTATGTAAATACATTTTATGTAAGTCTTATGTACATCGAATAAAATCGCATGCGGTTTCTATACTTGTGTAGATATAGAACAAAGATAGTTACTTTAAGTTCCATTTAAGCTCGATACACCTTGTAAACTTGACTATGTAAAGAACAAGAATGTTATGATCAATAAAAGATTGATTCTATGCATACATTCTATGATTCGCATTGTCATGCACGTATCTTTTCTTTGTTACTTTATTGTATGAATGTTTTAAGTTTTGGCATCATCAAAAGGGGGAAATTGTTGGGAAATTAATTCTTAGATTTTGATGAATGGCATGTAAAACTTAGAATAGAAAGTTTGCACCCCATTTTTTCTGTTGTAAATTGCATTGTAATAAATAAGGGGTCGGTTTGAGTCAAGTCGGCTATGCCTGAACATGCAAGAAGACAATGGAGACTAGAAAAAGACTCCGTTGTGAGGGCGGTGAGTGTGGCAAAGAAGAGAAGACAGAACTCGATCAAGGAGCGGTGAGATGCGGTGAGTGAAGTATCGTCAAATCAACTCAAGATAGCCATGTCTCAAGTTGAAGTGATGAAGAGTCATCCAATGATTGGAAGTCGACTCAAGTCACCCGGGGAAATTAAGAAAATGCGGTCAAGTCGAGATAGTGAAAGAGATCCGTTGTACGTAAATCAAGAGAATTACTTAAACAAGTAATACCTCCATACTACCTTTCTTGAAGTGCTCGATCCCGAGAAGCATGCAAAAGGAATAAACCAATGGGAAGCATCGACCGTGTCGAACTACGAAAAAGTCAAGAATCGTTCATATAAGGAAACGTAAATTCCAAGGATCGCAACAAGACAAACCAACGACCACAAGTGTCTTTTGAAAATAAGTCTATCTCTTCAATGGGCAAATTTTTAAAAGAACACTATAAAAGGCCGAGGAGTTTATTTGAGAAGAGGTTACCTTGACAACCTAAACCACGAACATTCAAGCTAACATTTGAATCAGTAACCAAAAATATTCTCAAGTTATTCAAGATCAATCCTAAAGCCTACATTACGAAGAAAATCAATCCAACACTCACCTTTGAAGGAAAGACAACTTCAATCGGTTGAAGAGGAAATAATTTGAAGAATCAAGGGGTCTACATTCCACGGAGGATCAGTAGGAAGGTTCAAGGTCGAACCAGTCTCAAGTTTTTGGAGGGCTTCGTGATCAAATCCAAGTAGCTTGAGCAAGTGGGTTGTAGTAGCAAGGCAAAACCGCCTGTGAAGAAGCCAAGTCGCACGAGAAGCGAATTTGTGTGACCAAGGCATCTCTGATCGAGTCCCAAAGGATCAAGTTTGTGTGATCAAGACTTGTATTTGATTTGTTAACCACTGTATATTGATCAATACTTAGTGGATTCCTCCAGGAGTTGGAGAAGAGAGGAGTAGAAGAATTACCCCATCTTCGAACCTCTATAAAAACTTATTGTGTCATTTACATTTCAAAGACTTTAATTTTTGCATACTATATCTCTGTGACATATTTGCTATCCAATTGATAATTAACTAAGTGCTAAAACCAAGTATTAAAACAAACTTAACCAAATTCAAGTGTGTTAAGTCTTCCATTTGAAAACATATCACAATCGAGTTAAGTCTTTAGTCAAAAACAATTTGAGTTATTCTATCAACAACTCGGTCAGTGAATTGGTTGAGTGACTAACTCTGGCGATTAACTAACTTAGTTGTCCATCAAGGACTCATTTGTGTGAAGTATTAACTCTGAACATTTTAAAAGGACTAAATCGAAAAGTGGGTAAGGTTTATTCAACCCCCCCCCCTCTAAACATTACACTCACACCCCTTGGGACCTACACCTCATGTGGGGTGTCTAAAACTAAACACTGATGGATCTTTCAAGGGGGTCAAAGCTGGTGGAGGTGGAGTGATTAGAAATGACAGATGGGAGGTTGTGCGGGCATTTCAAGCTCGTTTTGATGCTGGGAATAGTCTTGAAGCTGAAGTGAAGGCTTTGGCTATGGGCATTGATATTTTATCTCGGTTTGGAATGGAGGTCAAGTGGTGGATAGAAGTGGACTCAATGACCTTGGTTTGGATGATAAAAAACAGGAAAATAGGCCATTGGAGGCTCCAACATGATTTTTTGAGAATTAAGCATAAGTTTAAAGATAAAGATGTGGTTATTACACACAGTTTCAGAGAAGGTAATGCTCCGGCGGATTATTTGGCAAATTTGGGCTGTGATGAGCAAAGGACACAAGAGTTTGCTCTTTCATCTCTCCCAGGTAAATTGAAGGGTTTAATTCGAGTTGATAAAATGAGGATTCCTGCCTTTAGAAAATAATTGTTGTTGTTGTGTTGAATTGGGGTGTGGTTAGTATGATTTATTTGCTAAATGTTGTTGATTATGTGCTGTAACAGATGGGGTAGTTGTGGTGTTGTGTGCTTACTTCTGATATTGTTGTTGTTGTTGTATTGTTGTGAATCTTGAGGAGGGTTGTATTGCATGCTGTTGCTGAGGACTTTGATGTTGGTGTTGTGTAGATGTGTGGTTTAAATGCTATATTGATTGCCTGTTGATATGAATGCTGATGTTAGAAAATGTCTGATGAATTGTTGTGAAGTATGGCTATGCTGTTGTGTGATCATCTTGGTTTGTTTGAGAAGGGGTATATGCTTTGAGGTTCAATTGTTTGGTTGATGATATCTGGTGTAATTAAGGAGATGTGCTCTGGTTTGCTCTGTTTTCTTGGCCTCAGTTTTTTTTCCAGCCTTTTTGCAAAAAAAAAGCTGCTTTTAGCTTTTTTGATGGAAAAAGCTATTCTTAGCTTGATCGAATTTTTGGGAAATAGGTTAATATGTGGTTAATGTTTGGAGGCTTAAGTGTTTATGATTTTCAGTGTGGATGTTTTTTAAATTCTGACTTTTTGGATAAAAATATGCTTCCAGCTTTTTTCATTAATTTGCTGGTTGTTTTCGGTGGGCTTGAGGGCTTTTGTTAGAGTTAGGATTGGATTATGTTGGGTTTGGATCGATTTTACTGGATATGGGCTGACAAAAGAGTATTTAGGATATATTGGATTTGGGCTTTGAGGATTAAATTAGGATTGAATTAGAATTTGTTTAGGCTTGGATAGGTTATGGGTGACATAAAGGATTTTGATTAATTGAATTTTGGCTTTTATCACATGGGCTTGACTTGCGTAACATTTGGATTCTAATGAAAGATGGATCGTCGTGAACTTTGATTCTTTGGACATTTGGGACGTCTTTGCGGATTTGCACAACTTTCTTCTATTACTTTGTTTTAGTTAGACATTTTTGTTATCATTTTCGTTGAATAGTTGGATAAATACGAGTTGTAATTTTGAATATCGGATAGCACTTTTGGCTATCGCGATCAGTTTGTATATATTTTTATGTTCAATGAAATTCCACCTTCGGGTGTTTGCTAAAAAAAACCCTAAACCCTGAACGCCGAACCCTAAACCTAAACCCTAAAACCCTAAACCCTAAAACCCTAAACCCTAAAACCCTAAACCCTAAAACCCTAAACCCTAAACCCTAAACCCTAAACCCCGAACCGCTCTTTGCGGAGTTCAACATACACCGATTCGCATTCGGAACATGCCTTTGAGGACCTTGATGATTCGATTTTTCACATACACGAGATAAGGAATCGACAAACAGATCATCTAGCGGAGTTGGGAGCTGCTGCCCTTGGTAGTCACATTGTTTATGAGGGCACGACATCTCACCATCTACTATCTCTTATTCGGATGGACCAGCTGGGATATCCGAGCTTTAGATTTTAGTTATCATTGTTTTTTTTAGATATCTCATTATGATAGTCTTTCTAGATATCGTAGTGATAGGTTATTTGTTCTTTGATTTTCTCCCGCCTTGACGGGACATGACATTGTATGACATTTTGATTATTTGATCTACAGGTAGGGGATCACGCCTCAATCCCCCACCCCCCGGGGTGTTATTTTGCTTAAAAATATTTTTTAAAAAAAAAACTCTAAACCCTGAACCCTAAACCCTAAACCCTAAACTCAAAACCCTAAACCCTGAACTCTAAACCCTAAACACGAATCTCTAGAGCAACAAGAAGCCAATGGTGTTGTGAGTAATCAACCACTTACAGAGAATTTTGTTGAAGAGGTCAGTAACTTTTTTTTCATTTTTTTTTCTCTTTTTTTTATTGGTAATCCATTTTCTAATTTGATGGTGTGATGTTTCAGCTGGAGCAACAACTACTCAATAATAAATGCGAGCATGGATCACAAAATAGCCAGAGGTTGATCATGGGGCCCAACTTGTTAACTGTGAATCCTCAAAAGGTTATATCTAACTCCGTTGAGGCCAAGACGTCCCCTTGTGTGGTATTTTCAGTGTTTCAAGGTGAGAAGTTTATTCGCAACCACCAGCAAGAATACCTTCAAAAGTTATGGAGCGATCTCCGGGAAAAGATATCCAACATACCAATCGACTCCATTTCTTCTATTCAAGATGAAGTGATGATTGTACCCGAGTCTATGAAGAGTTTTAATATTATTGACATCTCTTTTGTGGAGGGGTCATTGAAAGATCTTTTGCCAAAGTCGTTGCATATGATGAAGCAAGGTCGTCATCTTCGAGAGATTGTGTCTAAAGAACTTCTTACACGACAATTGAGCGAAGTCAAAGATCATTTGCATGATGCCAAGACTAAAGAAGCTAAAGGGTCAGCCCGGATTTCATCTACACTATTCAGAATACTTCGCCTTCGAATAATGAAGTGATAGAAAATTTGGAGCTTTCGATGGTGCGTCTAGAGGTTGCCAAGGAAGAATAGAAAATTTATCGGGTGTAACAAAGATAACTCCGGCTCCAAACTTATGAGAAGCTCCATCAAAGTACATCTTTCATGGAGGGGAAATCTCAATTACAAGCACATCTTCATTAGGTAGTTCGTCGGATAACTCCCACTCGCAGGGGATGGGATGGGATGATATGCCAAGAAGCCCGCCAAGACTTGCCCTTTTTTGCCTTTTGATGGATATATGTGATTTAATTGTTGCAATTGAAGGTACAACCTTGCAAGTCTATCGAAAGGATTGGCTTTGTCATAACATATTGTAGAGGATTTGGTCTCGAGACAAGGCGAATGGACCGAGCTTGAAAATAGTGCTTCAACTTTTGGATCGCGAAGATTAATGCCAAGCATATTTTTTCGATCGCGAATAATTCAACTCATTTGGTGTCATCATCGACTCAAGTAGTATAAAGCGCTCTCTTTTCCACCATCATTTTCTTGTGCTAGTAGAGCTCCAACGGAACATTCTTGAGCGGCGATATAAAGGATCAATGGGCGCCAGTGCATTGGTGCAACCAACACAGAGACTTCGTCAAATATGCCTTGATACATTTGAAAGCATTCCGGCAAGATTCATCCCATTCAAATGGGACACCTTTCTTTATAAAGACGAATGGATGGCATCGACGGTGAACCTTCAAGATAAGCTAATTTTCCTTGCGACTTTTGAGTTCATGGATATCACGAGGTTCAGGCATCCTTGCTATCGCATCGATCTTTGCTTGCTCAATCTCGATACCTCGATGACGAACTACAAACCCAAGAAACTTTCCAGGTCGAACGCCGAATGCACACTTCAGTGGGTTTATCTTAAGTTGATATCTCCTTAACCGTTCAAAGACTTTCCTCAGATCAAGGAGGTGATCTTCTCGTTTCTTAGACTTCACAACCACATCGTCAACATAACACTCAATATTTTTGTGAAGCATATCATCAAAGATTTTTTGCATGGCTCTTTGATACGTAGCTCCAGCATTCTTCAAACCGAATGGCATCACTTTGTAGCAATATATACCTTTCGGGGTACGAAAGGTTGTCAACTCTTCATCCTCTGGAGCCATACATATTTGATTATATCCGACGATCTATCCATGAAAGATAATGCTTCGTGGCCCATAGTGGAATCTATCATGAGTTCGATTATAGGAAATGGAAAAATCGTCTTTAGGACACGCACCATTCAAATCTCTAAAGTCAACACAAACTCGATTTGGCCATTCTTCTTCCGTGACAGGGGACAATACTTGAGATCCATGTAGGGTACTTGATTTCCCGAATGAACCAAACTTTGATGAGTTAGTTTACTTCCGCCTCAATTAATGGAACCAAGTCGGGCCGAAATCGTCATTGAGCTTTCTTAATTGGACGGGTTCCTTTCTTAACGGACAAGTGATGTACTGCTACTTTTGGGTCTAATCCAGGCATCTCCTTGTAGGACCAAGAAAATACATCCTTATACTCCCGAAGCAATTCGATATACGATTTTTCTTCATCAGTTGTTAACAATTCGCTGATGTAGATTGGTCGTGGATTATTACTATCACCCAAAATAATTTCTTTAAGCTCGTCGATCGTGGCCTTGATCTCTTCTTCGAGTTGGGGAGGAGCATCTTCGGCATCTTCTTCTTCCCCTTCTTCGCTTAAGGTGATATGATATGTCGATGCCACACTTTCTCTATCATCTTCATCATCTTGAGGTTGCGTGAAAACAACAATTTGAAATTTGGCTTTCAACACCCTTTCACATGATGTGAACAAAGTAGTTTGTCGTTTCATACGAGATGGAAGAAGACTTCGAAGCTTTTCAGTAGCCCGTGGATTTCTAGATGTTTTCCAATATTTTGATGATGTAGAGATGCCCAATCTCTGATGGATGGTTCCTTTGCTCTTCAATTTTTGAATGGGTCCGAGTCTATCAAAGACTGATATTCGTCGGACTTTTTTTCCATTTTTGTCAAATGCATCTTCCGTCGATGAAAGTTCTCCTTCAGACACATAATTGATGTTGGCTCTTCTAATGGCGTTACGAATAGGAGTTGATGCCATAAACCCAAGACCTATCCGAGTATTTTTAGCCACATGTCCCCTTTCTTTTGACATCTTTTCAGTATTCGTAGCTTCAGAAGGGAGCCTCCCCGAGGTAGAATTTTCTTGCGGATTATATCCAGCTTTAACAAGAATCGTAAGCTTTTGGATCAAAACATTTCGTATTTTGGGGCCCTTCTCCGTGTTCAGTATTAGGTCCCTCAATTGGCCAGACAAACTTTTCGAGTGGCTGAGGAGATGGTTTCTTGTCATCAAGTTTTGTTAAAGGCACTACCAATTCCTCCAAAGGTCCATTGTCATCATGACCTGCAGAAGCTCTCTTGATTTTGCCTTCTTTGACTTCATCATCTTATGGCTTAGGTGGATTTTCTTTAGCCTTGATTGCCTTAATGTCTTCGAAGTAGTACTTGGCATCGGCAAAATGGGATTCTACCTCGGTGAAAGGCTTATCATCTCCAAGAACTTTCTTTACCACATCGTCTCTACAATACTTGAAACATTGATGCCAAGTAGAAGGAACCACCCCATTTTCATGTAGCCAAGGACGTCCCAGAAGCATATTGTAAGAAGCCTTAGCGTCTATGACATGAAACAATGTAGTTGAGGCCATTTCGCCCATTAACAGTTTCAATCTTATGATGTCGAGAGCCCTTTACCCCCTTGGTTGAAGCCTTGGATCATCAAACGACTATTTGCGAGTTCATCCATGGGGATTTCTAACTCTTTTAATGTGCGCAACGATAAGATATTTCTTCTTTGAGCCTCCATCAATCAAAATCCTATTCACCTTTTGCTCGCGAGTATAGCCGCCACGAACAATGGCTCGTTATGTGGTTTAGAACCAAGCAAAGAGTCCTCATCGATGAAAGAAATTGTTGAAATGCAATCTTGATGATATTGTCAACTTCCTTCTCAAGTAAACATGCTTTACTAGGTGAAGCATCTTTTCGTCATGTTGCATGCAACATTGCCAAAGATCCATGGATTCCGGGATGTGATGGTAATAACATTACTAGTTGCACTATCTTCCTCAAGTGATATCTTTCCTTGGTGAGCTAACTGCATGACTTTATCTTTGAAAATGAAGCAATCATGAATTGGATGGCCTACCAAACAATGGTACTTGCAGTACTTCGGATCATCAACTCACCAAGCTTCGTTGGGACGCTTCATTTCGGGCAATTCAATGAGATTTGCCTTGAGCAGATCGTCAAATATCCCAAAGACATTAGAGTCAAGGAATGGATATTGTTTAGCTTGCATCTCCCTCAAAGTCAACTTTTCCTGTTCTCTTTCTTGAGGAATGTCTTTCTTTTCATTAGTCTTTGCATTTGTATTGCTTTAAACTTGATAGGTGTTGTGTTAACTGCCATTGATTCCTTGTTTGAAGCTTTAGAAGAAAACTTGCCCCCTTTCTTGGCTTCATATCGCTCTTTGGATCTTTGAGACTCTTGGATGGGTGGCCCTTCAACTCCACTTGCCGCCATGCTTAATTCCATATCATGAGCCCGGGTAGCCAACTCTTCAAATGTTTTCGGTTGGATTCCCTGAAGAATGTATCGAAGACCCCAATGCATTCCTTGGATGCACATCTCAATAGCCGAAGCTTTTGACAACCGGTCTTTACAGTTGATGCTCAAATTCCTCCATTGATTGATGTAGTCGATGACAGGTTCTTCCTTCCACTGACGAGTATTTGTAAGCTCGATCATGCTAACCGTCTGTCGGGTGCTGTAAAATTGATTGAGAAACTCGTGTTCCAATTGCTCCCAACTGTCGATTGAGTTTGCTTCCAAGTCAATATACCAATCGAACATGTTTCCCTTTAAGGACCGGACAAACTGCTTTACGAGGCGATCTCCATAAGTCCCAGCATCATTACATATTTCGACAAAGTGAGCCACATGCTGCTTTGGGTTGCCCTTGCCATCGAATTGTTGGAACTTCGGAGGTTGGTAACCAGCAGGCATCTTCAAGTTGTCAATCCTTTGCGTATATGGTTTGGCATAAGTCATAGATGACTTGGAACTTCCATCGAATTTGTCCTTAATAGTCCCCATAATGAACTCCTTAAGTTGGTCGACTGGAATCAGCCCATCAGACAAGACTTGCAACTCATTTTCTGGAGACTTCTCTTTTTCATTTGGTCGTTGTTTCATGGATGTCTCGACCTCCTCATGTGTTTCAACTTGCTTGCCCGTCGCACGGCTTGTATCAACACTATCTATTTTGTTCATCGGTTTGCCCTTGTCAAACTTGCGATTTGCTCTTCCAAAGGTGCGTAGCATTCGTCACCATAACGGTGCCATGTTTGAGCAACTTGATGTCGAGGGGAGGTTGGGGATGAAGCATCATCTCTTAAGTCTCCATCATCTTCGAGATGAGTTATATTTTCTTTAGCTTGCCTTTGGAGTTTTCTCAAAGGATGCACTTAGCTTCTTGGACATACTCCTTGTAGTGATGCCAACACTTTTACTTATGTCACCGAAGAGTTTGAAGAAACGACTTTTGTTGATGTGGTTTTGCTAGTAGCCATCGCGATACTTCAAGATTTGTTGAGGAAAAGAGATGAGAGGTAGAGATTGTCCTACCGAGCGTGCCAAAAATTGTAACACAAATTTTTATTGTCAAATAAAAAAAAAAAAGCGTACAAATTAAATATATATGAATTAAAATGAAAATATATGGGTTACAATCTTTATTTCTCCTCTAATTCTTTTCTTCAAGAACAAAATGTCCGGAATTTGAGAAATTGGAATCGTTTCTTGATTTAATCTTCTCCAAACTTAAACTTAAACTTCAATATCGTTAATTCGAGGGCTTGAAAGCTTGATCTCGAATCAAACGTGATATATTTGATGATATTTGATTTGAATATATGAACTTGGTGAAATTGACCTTTTGATCTTTCTCCAAGATGGTTCGACTTCAATAACGTTTACTTGAGGGCTTGGAAATTAACTATTTAAATTAGGGATTAAATTTAATTAAATTCTCAAATACAAATAGAAATTATAAAATTGATATTTAATATAGGATTTCACATGTGTCACCATTTGATTGGCGCAAATTTAATTTGTCTATACACACAACAAAATCAATGAAACGACATTTATTTCTCCATTTTTAACAAAATTAATCAAACCCATTTGAAAGGATTTACGAAGAAACAATTCGCCCACCTTCAAATTGATAACAAATTTTCCAAGTCAAGTCCTGAAATTGTGATCCCCAAGTGATGAGCAAGCTACTTAATCAAATACGATCAGAGAAATCTTCCCCCTCAGTCTCACGGCCTCTTCAATTTTTAAGCCCTAATTCTTTGACGTTCACTTGCTTAATGATATTTAAGGTGTTTGTAATAAGAAATTGGTGTAGATGATGAAAAGTTTCTTCTCCTTCCTCACTAATCCGTACAGCTGAGATGTAGAAAGTAGCAGGCTCTTTTTTTTCTTGGTTCGAAGTATGAGAAGAAGAAGGGAATTGGTCAAGACACTGTTGACGTGCGTTTTGGTCAACAAGCAAAAATATGTAAAAGATTTAACATGTGGAAATGTAAACGTGCGTAACGTGTGTTTATTTCACGGCTAATTCTCGCCTTTTTTGCATAATGCCGAAGCGAATTATTGGGGTTGGTCTTTATTACAATCTTACCCCTTTTCTTTTTCTCTCCTTTTTTCTCGTTCCCCTTTAATCTCTCTCTATCCCCCTTTTTATACCCCTTGAGTCAGTGGGTTTACAATAGTCATCTTTGCACTAACTAGTCATTAATTAGTAAAAGAATTAAAGAAAGACACATGTCCCTCTCTAACTGTGCATGTCAGTCAAAACTTGCCACTTGTCGACTTCTCTTTATAACTTTCTGACATGTGGCAGTTTCTGATACCAATAAAGCGTTAAGCATGGGCGTGTGATTATTTTTATGAGTCTGTCGCGCATGCGTTTCCCGCCGAAATTTGGGCTCGGGGCTCGGTGAGCCGTGTTGCGGTCGGTCGGGCAAGCCTAATTCGTGACGTGTCGCCGCAAGATCGTTTCGCGTCACCGCAGTCTCCTACTCCTCGGACGTGTCTTTGGATTGATGACGTGGATTAATTTCTTCCAGCTCGGCTCGGGTATCATCAAAGGCCCCCAAGTTTAATTCCGAGAGAAGAATTTCTGAAGTCGGAGTTAAACTTTAATGCTAATGATAAACATTTAATGGGGAAACGGATTTCTCAAAGGTTTTGTTCATTCCTGACATCTGTCGCGTAGTGATTAATGCCTGAAACGGCGCATTAATTGGGTTGCCATAATGACAGATACGTGGCATCTTGTGGTTGGACCAGCCTTGCGCAGGAATCGAAAAGGTACGTCAGTTCTATCAGCGGGCGTGGGGACGCGACGTTCTCTGACATGTTTGACGGCTTTTGAGTTTAAAAAGGCGCGTCTTTTCGAATAAACGTTTCGTTTATCGAGGGAACTCCATCTATAAATACCTCTGTTTCCCTCCATTATCCACTTTCGCAACCATTAACCTTTGAGCTGAAGTGACTAAAACCGAGCAGAAATTTCGGGTCGGCTTCCAAAGTTCAGAGACTTCGAACTTAGGTATTTTTTCGAAATACTCTCCCTTTACCTATAAAATGTCTTCTTTTGAGGATAGTAGGAGTCGTAGTTATAGTGTAGAGGTTGAAATCGAAGATCCTCCCTCTGAACCTTCTGTTTATTTCTCACCAAAGACGGCGATCTTCGTCTCACCCCAAGCATTATTCAGATATCTTCTCCAGATTCTTCTCGAGGTGGAACGTCTTTGGAGCGGACGCATACTATCTTTGATCCGACGCCAGTGACCATTTTTAGAGAAGGAACAGTGTATCAGCCCGGACTGGCACAAGAGAGTTCCAGCGAAGAATCACCAAGTGTTGATTTTAGGCAGTACCAGCAAGAAGAAGAAAATATGGACCCATCGGAGCCGGAGCGTGATAACGTGGAGCGGGTAGATGAACCCTCCGGTGATTCGAGGCCGAGAGGCCACTAGGGCCCATGGGCCACCGTAATGGCGCGGCCGGTGGCAAGGAGGAGGCCCTCGTCTTCGTGTCGAGCCTCGGTGGACGCCGAGTGATATAAACGATATCCCGAGCATGCTGATGATTCGGGAGGTGGAAGAGTTCCGGCGGAGGTACCGTATTCCAAGTGGCATCAATTTTTGGGTACCGGACGGACAGAAGTTCCCCAGTACCCACCAGCGGGTTGCTTGGCCGTATTTGCCGCCAGCCTTCTATACGGGTTGAGATTTCCACTGCCGGCTTTCCTTACGTGGTGGTTTTGCAAGTGAGGCATGCATCCGACCCAGTGCACCCTATTTCTTGGGGCGGGATCATCGGCCTCCGGTGATGTTTCACTGGAAAAATATCCTCGCCCCAAATTTAAGGAGATGAACGAGCTCTTTATATGGCGAGTGACTCTTCATCTCGGGCCACCGTCCGGGTGGTATTATGTACAGACCCGACCGGGGTATCCGGACGGCTTGGTAGAAGGTCTCCTTCATCTTTGAAGGAGTGGAAGGATAAGTGGCTGGGTGAGCGGCGAGTGGCAAGCTCGCGTGGGAGATAGAGAAAGGGAAAGTGTTCTTCATCCCCCATCGAACTTTGTTTTTGGTTACTGATAGTAAGTCTTATCTTTTTCCTTTCTCTCGCTTTTTTGTCATTCATCGTTTCCTTTTGTAATTGACTTTTATTTTTTTACCTTTATAGAGAACCAGGGCATCAAAGGGGCCTCGTCGACCACCTTTATTCGAAGCGTCGGAAAACATCCAGGCTCGGGGCATCATGGACGGGCGGATTTGAGAGGTTGGCTACCGAGGCCAACTTGGCCGCACTGGCTTGAGGCTCGCTCGACCGCCGACCCCAAGGCCGAGGGGCGGCTCAGACGAGGCGGCCGAGCAGAGGTGGAGGTTGAGAGAGAGACTCAGCAGAACCCTCCGTGTGAATGAAGAAGACGGCCCCATTCTCCGGGGAGCAGCCACGAGAACAGAAGCGAAGTTGCGCCGTCTCTTGCGACGGCTAGTCCTATAGGCAGATCATCTCGCGCCCATTGGCAAACGCAGACCGGGAGCCGCCGAGTGCGGCCGCCGTTCGAGGTAAACATTGTATTTTTCACGCCCTTTTGAAATGTTATTTCATTTTCTTCCGACCTATTAACGGTGGTTGCTTTTTGTAGGGTGTGGCTTGGATTTGCGTGCACACCTTCGCGGCGTGAGGAACACGGCCGCTCGGCAAACTCGGGCGACCGTCGGTCACCCTCAGATGCGGAGGCGCTTAGAGAGCGATATCCGGCCGATAAACGCCCCACGATGGAGTGCCTGGGAGCTAAGAAGTGGAGCCTCCTCTTCAAATGAGAAGATGAGGGATTGTGATGGAGGAGCTTGGACAAACCAAGGGGTTGGTCAAACAAAGACCGAACATCTCGAATGTGCCCAGGAATGGGGTCCGCGAACTTTCTCGGATGACTTGGCAGGGAAGGTCACTTCATCCCTCCAAGTCAAGTGAGAGATGAATATTGCGAGGGAATGATTGACTACGCCCTCGATGGTTTGTGGAATTTGTTCGATGTGCCACATCGACGGAGGAGCAATCGAGAGTTTTACCGAGGCGGGTCGGGCCGCGATGAGTGTCCCGGCTCGTGCTTGGACAAAGGCATCGAGCAGTCGCCGGAGATCGGCTTCAAAGAACAAATTCAGACACCATGCCAATGTCCGGGCGGATGATTGGGCTCTTATGGCATGCGATTGGGGGAACTCGCGAGCTAGAGAAAAAAATATGCCGATCCGGAAAGGCGGCACGGGACCCGCAGAAGGCCTATGCTACCCTTCAAGGGGTACAAGAATCGTTAAAGACCCAAGCGGATGAGGCTACGGCTCGGGCCAACTCGAGAGAGAAACAGTAGCGAGGGCCGAGGCAGAGCGAGGCTCGCTCCGCCCGCCGACCCCGAGGCCGAGAGGGTAGCTCGGGACGAGGCGGTGAGCGGGAGGTGGAGGTTGAGGAGAGACTCAGCAGAACCCTCCCGCAATGAAGAAGCACGCCCCATTCTCCAGGGGAGCAGCCAGCGAGAACAGAGCGAGTTGCGCCGTCTCTTGCGACGGCTAGTCCTGTGGGCGATCATCCGCGCCGTTGGCAACGCAGATCCGGAGCCGCCGAGTGCGGCCGCCGCTCGAGGTAAGCATTGTATTTTTCATGCCCTTTTGAAATGTTATTTCGTTTTTCCGACCTATTAGCGGTGGTTGCCTTTTGTAGGGCGTGGCTTGATTTGCGTGCATACCTTCGCAGCGTGAGGAACACGGCCGCTCGGCGAACTCCTCGGGCGACCGTCGGGCCACCCCGTAGATCTTGAGGTGGCTCAAGAGCCGATATCCGGGGCCGTAAACGCCCGGCCGATGGAGTGCCGGAGGCGGTGGAGCCTCCTCTTCAAAGGAGAAGAGGAGGGATTGTGATGGAGGAGCTAGACAAATCAAGGGGTTGGTCAAACGGCACCGAACATCCCGAACAGTGCCCCGAAGGGGGTCCGCGAACTTTCTCGGATGACTTGGCAGGAAGGTCACTTCATCCCTCCAAGTCAAGTGAGAGATGAATATTGCGAGGGAATGATTGGACTACGCCCTCGATGGTTTGTGGAATTTGTTCAATGTGCCACACCGATGGAGGAGCAATCGAGAGTTTTACTGGGAGGTGGGTCGGGCCGCGATGAGTGTCCCGGCTCGTGCCTGGACAAAAGGCATCGAGCAATTTCGCCGGGAGATCAAGCCAAGAACAAATTGACGCGTCATGGCAATGCTCGAGCGGATGATTGGGCTCTTATGGCATGCGATTGGGGAACTCGCGAGCTAGAGAAAAATATGCCGATCCGGGAAAGGCGGCATGGGGACTGCGCAGGAGGCCTATGCTACCCTTCAAGGGGTACAAGCAAAAATATGTAAAAGATTTAACACGTGGAAATGTAAACGTGCGTAACGTGTGTTTATTTCTCGGCTAATTTCGCCTTTTTGCATAATGTCGAGCCGAATTATTGGGGTCGGTCTTTATTACAATCTTTCCCTCTTCTTTTTCTCTCCTTTTTTCTATTGGAGCGGCTATCCTCGGTTGTGTTAGTATTGATTCGATTTACACTCGACATCATGAGGATCTCCCTACCCCTGGTTTTCGGTAGGGGGTGGCGGGAGAGCGGATTGGTTACGCCGGATTGACACTTGAGCGAGTCTTGGGGTGGGGGCGGTAGTTCATAAACATAAATTTTAAGACCGCCTTGCCGAACAATCCGCATAATTTCTCTCGATTAGATCTCGGCACTCATCGGTATCGTGACCTATTGATTTATGATAGGCATAATATCGACGCGAATCTAATTTTTGTCTACTCATGGCGGTGACGCCAGCAACGGCAAAGGCGCGGCAACACGTCATTTAATTAGGCTCGCCCGCCACCGAGCCCGACCACAACACCATTGCCGAGCCCCGAGCCCAAATTTCGACGGGAACGATGCGCGACAGGACTCATAAAAATAATCACACGCCCATGCTTAATGCTTTATTGGTATCGAGACCGCCACATGTCGAAAGTTATAAAGAGAAGTCGACAAGTGGCAAGTTTTGACCGACATGCACGATTAGAGAGGACATGTGTCTTTCTTTAATTCTTTTACTAAGTAATGACTAGTTAGTGCAAAGATGACTATTGTAAACCCATTGACTCAAAGGGTATAAAAAGGGGGATAGAGAGAGATTAAGAGGGTGAGAAAAAGGAGAGAAAAAGAAGAGGGGAAAGATTGTAATAAAGACCGACCCCAATAATTCGGCTCGGCATTATGCAAAAAAGGCAGAATTAGCGAGTAAATAAACACACGTTACGCATGTTTACATTTCCACGTGTTAAATCTTTTACATATTTTTATACGTAGAATTCCACCTAGTTGGAACATCTTGTACCAAAGCTTTCTTGGAATCTAGAGAAGTTTGTGAAATACAATGAATGAACTTTTGTTTTCTTCCCGAGACCCTTAATATATTTCACACATTCTCTAATTTTATCAATCGCAACATCGATTTCTTTTAGACCATCTTGCACAATCAAGGTTGAGGATATGCGCACAACAACGGACATGAAACGATTTGCCTTCATGCAACAATGCATTCTTTAATTTTAGTTGAGTTTTAAGTATCCCGACACAAACGCCGTTGGCGCTAAAGCATTATCCAAAGTGATGGAAAACAACTTCCTTTCAATACCCCATTCACAAACCAAACTATAAATCTTTTTAGCTAAAGCAATCCCATTATGTGGAGGAGGCATATATGAAAAATTCAAAATTCTTTTTGAAGCACACATTTTCTATCCATATAATGTGCCGTTAAACTCAAGTACCCATCTCATTACAATAGAAGTCCATGCATCTCAAGTTAAACATATTCTACTTGGCGATGCATGTAACTCAAAGACGTAGTTTATCAATTTGAGAAATATATACCTTTGTAATGTCGACCTTGCGGTGTTCCTAGTAAAAACAAACTTGTGGTTCCAAGTACTTGAAGATGTTTTGAATCCCTTCATATTCCACAAATGTAAATGGTAAATCATGTCCGATGATTGCATGCACCACTAACTCCCTAAACTTATCTTGATTAAATAGTGGGTTTCTCGATGTCAAACTTCCGACTTGTCTAAAGCAATCATGTAACGCCCAATATTTTTTGTTGTCATTTTCGAACATCTTTTTTATATGACGGTGCAAATTACATGTTCCTTGTTTGCTATCACCTAGGATATATCCGCCGCACTTTTTGCATTGACATTGTATACTTTCATTTGGTTTGATTGGGAGGATGGAAAAATGTTTCCAAACTTTAGATGTGAGCTTTGTTTTTTTCTTTGTCCTCTTGCGTTCTTTTCATTTGATTCACCTCCAACTGTTTCTTCCGATGCATCATCACTCTCAACTTCAACATCTATTGGAATTTCTCGAATTGTATTGCTTGCTTCCATAATTAACCTACAAATCAATTTTTAAACAGATTCAATCATCATCACTTAAACACCTATTGAAATGTTTATGTGAATAAATTGACACTCATAACTAACACCATTTTCATAATTTACGTGAGTACTTTATGATGAATAAGAAACATAATACCACAATATGAATAAGAAACATAATACCATAAACTCCAAAACACTAAGAAAGTCATGTTTTTATAAATCGATAATTAAATGAGTGCGGATGCATATTATGTTAAGTATCTTATTTTTTATTAAATAAAATAGTTACACATAAATATTCAATATTTAAGCTTAATCATTACAATTGATATAAAATAGTGAGTTCTCCGTTGATTTGCAAGATTAATCATAAACAATCGAAAAACAAGTCCCCCAAATGACATCAACTATATCACTCCTTATTCAAGACTTTGGGAATTATGATATAATAATCTTCATATGTGGGCACAAAGATCTATTATAGCATCCATATTATCAAATATTTCGCACATCATTTCGCAGATTGTCGCCTTCAAGATCTCCCCTTAAGATCGGTTCAATACTCAAGGTCAACGGCTTAAAGTTGCCCAAACCGCCTTACCACTTGCCTGGATCGAGACTCGATTTTACCATATAGAATCGCTTATTTTGAACAAGTGCTTTTGGATAAGCACTTTTCCTAAAGTGAAGCGAGGGGAGTTGCTCGTGTAAGTCCAAGCGGCTACGATAATCTAGAGGGGGTGAATAGATTATCTCCATCTTTTCGATTTCAACCTCTTTTTCGAACCGAATGCTCAAAGACAATAATAAAGGTGCGGAATGTAAACAACACACGTCGATTTAAAGAGGTTCAACCCACATAGGGCCTAATCCTCTACCACCCCAAGATATCCGGATGGATTTCAAAAAAGAAAAAGAATTTTATTAATTACCAAAATTAATACAAATTCAACTTACAACACCTTGAAGAGCACCACACTCTTCTTCAACACCACCTTTGAGATTACCACAATCTCTTCTTGAAGATTACCACAATCTTCAACGGCACCTTGTGAAGATTACCACAATCTTCACCTTGAAAAGCACCACACTCTTCAACACCTCAACAAGAAGATTACCAAAATTTTCTTCACCGAACACCTAGTTCACCCAAGTGTGTTCTTACCACAAGAACACTCACAAGGATATCTTGTGTTGAATGATTACCCAAAAATTCAAGATTACAACTCGATAATGAATTATAAAATTGAGTGCAAGTGTAATCAAGAATAGCCTAGACCTCAAGAATGTGAAAGTGAATAGCTAGGCAAATTACAACAAAAAATAAGACAATGTAAGAACAAGTGTATTCTTGAGTGTATCTTGTTGTGTTGTAGTTTTCTCTCTTATTGTGTTGCTTCAATTCTTCCTCTATTTATAGAAGATGTCTTGTACATGATAGGCTCCTCTTGGGGACATGAATTACGTAAACAATTGCAAGACAATTGAAGAAAAGAGTCAGTAGAAATCAATCCCACAATTTAGGGAAAAGTTGTCTTCCGCACAACGGTTAGAATTTTGTCATCAACTTCAGGGCGACGATCGCGCACAAATAGACGTTTGAAAATGAGAAAACACATTTACACAGGCGGCCGGTCGACGGGGGTCCGACCGGTCGACCCTATGTCCAACCGGTCGAAAGCGTAACCAAAAAACGAGTCCGAAAGTTCATTTTAAAATGCTCCCAGTACCGGCCGACCGGTCAACCACACCGGTCTACCACCCGTTGACCGGTCAACCAGCCTTTTTCAAAGCAAATATCTTATTCACTGCTTTTTCACAATTTTCAGTACGGATGCCCTATAGGGACCGATTGGCCTCAAAACAAAAGTATTGTCCAATTTTATATCGAAAATAAACTTCAAGAAATACTCCAAAAAATAGTAAAAATATTTTAGACCGATCGGGAGTATTAGGACAATATTTTAGAACCATTGTTTTGGTGTAAAAACACATTAACACAAAATCATCAAAAGTGTTGTCCAATTTATATCGAAAATAAACTTGTAGAAATACTCAGGAAAATATTAAAACCATTTTAAATCATTTAGGAGTATTTGGGCAACCTTTAAAAACATTGTTTTGGTATAAAAACAAAATCATCAAAATCATGATAAAATCATTTATCAAACAATCTCCCCTTTTTGATGATTACAAACCAAAACAATTTTAACGAGATCGATTTTGAAAACAAAACATTTTTACCGGTAAAAGGAACTTTCCATTGTGAGCGACAACATTCCACGCAATATAATCACAATGATGGGAGTAGAGATATTCAAACACATATAGCAAATGCTCCCCTATCAACATGCACAACAAGAGTTATATAGAAGCAACTTAAACATAAGCTAAAATATTAGCTTTTCGATATTGAGCTTAAGTATCAAAAACTTAAAAGCTCCCCCCGTCAAAGATACATCATTAGAACCGTATATAAGTCCATACTACAACCAATGGACCATGATTCATACATAACCATAATGCACCAAGTGGACTAAATATGATCCACAACTTATGGCTTTATGAAGCCATAGCTTATAGCTTCTTTTCGTTAAGTTTATCTTAGCTTTTATGAGCTAATGAGCTTATAACCTGTTTCTCCCCTTTGGAATCATCAAAAAGAATGTTAGCACGATAAATACATCATATATTCATATCAAAGTGCGCAACAAAATCGATGTATCGAGCTATTTGAGCATTGAAGCTTATAAACCAAATAGGAGGGAAAAGTCGAATCATACGACTTGTAGAGGTTTATGAAAACTCATTTGATAAGCAAAACATGATCTCTATAAATGTATAAGACTTTTGAAATCGAGAGAATCATGTAGGTGATGAATTTTTCATTGAAACGTTTTATCGAACACTGGCAAGGCGTCAAAAATTGAGAAAGATATATATAGCCCTTGTAAATGAAATCAAGCCAAGTTTTTCATCACCAAATGCAATTTAACAAATGTCAATCATCAACAATCAATAAGCTCATCACAAAATATATGAATTGTATTAAGAAAAATACATATAAGCCACAAACTCGAGTGGTTCAACCCAATTGAGCTAAAGAGAGTGAAATTCTTACCATTCGATCGGTAAAGACGAGCAATGATGATGATAGTCGAGCTAGATAATCCCCAAACTATGTAATTCATGCAACCAAACACATTTGAAGTGAAATGTGTGTGCAAATGTCAAAGGGGACGAAATAGAGAAGAAAAAGGCCAAAATGCCAAATTCTGGAAACAGAAAGCAATATATCTGAAAACACAGCAGGGGCGACCGGTTGGAGGCTGGGGCGACCGGTCGGAGGCTAGGGCGACTGGTCGACCTCAGCCCCTTCAGCCCACCGCTTCTTTCTGTTTTGCGAAGTTTGATCCAAAAATCCGATTTTTCGCCCCTAAGTTTTAAAAGCGTGCAAAATGCAAACGAAGACCTTATTCAATATACATTATGTTATAATCAAGCTCGAAATGAGGTAAAATACTCGGCGGTTAAAAAAATCGCGAGTTATCCTTGAGACTAATTAAACACATCTCAAGTTTTTGTTAAAAATCACAATCCCTTAAAAATATATCGAATCTCAATATGTTTAGTTCGATTATGACGAACCAAATTTTGAATACGAATAACCGTATAATAGATACCGAACTTGTTATCCCGAAAAAATAAGAACGTTCTAAAGCTTTGGATACAACAAGTCATAAGAAGAAGTGCCTTTCAAATATTTGAAAATTTCTTTTAATGGCACTTTTAATGAGATTCGTTGGGATAATTTTTGAAGTCGAGCATATAGACATAAGGTATATGGAATGTCGAGTCTATAGGAATAATACAAGAAGACATACCTCGAATTTGTTTGTCAACCGACATGCCTTTCTCAACCTTTGTCAATCTTTAGCCATAGAGGTTGAGATAGTTCTTCTTTCTTCAATGCTTAACTCCTTCAAGAGTTCTTTTGAAATATAACCATCTTCTTGGCATTGAATCATTTGAAGTCCAAGCAATAAATTGAGCTCCCCATCAAGCTCATCTCGAGTTCACCTAGTATCAACTTAGAAAAATATCTTGCACAAATATTCATTAGTAGCACCAAAAATATTCTCATAAAACAATCTTGCCCTTTTTCACAAACAAAGAGAGTAGTATCAACTTTACCTTTTGTAAAATCATTTAGCAAAAGTAGCTAAATCTATCATATCATACATGGGGTACTTGTTTTAAACCATACAAGGCCTTAAAAAACAATCATTTGGCCTAGACAAATTTTAAACCCCGGAGGTTGTTTTATATAGACTTCATTTAGAATAAAACCATTTAGAAATTTGGATTTAACATCCATTTGGTAAAGCTTGAAATTTTCTTAAAACAAGATGGGCAAGTAAAATGCAAATAGCTACTAAATGTGCTATGAGTGCAAATGTTACATCAAAATCAATTACCTTCTTATTGAAAATACCTTTGAGCTACTAACCTCGCCTTAGTTCGACCAATGTTGCCTTGGTCATCGAGTTTGTTCAGGAATACCCTTTTTGTCTACTTCATTACTATCATCATAGGGCATCCAATTTGTCTAAGGTGTTCACAATAGAACATATACATCCAAATATTTTGAGGTAACCAATATTTGGAGTACTTCATTTCTCATCTACACAACTTAACAAACTCATTAACGACATCGCTTATATAATCAAGAATAAAAATAGCACAAGTGTAAAAACATGCCTCAATCATCAATCACAAAATATCTTGCATAAGAGCATAGTAGAAATAGATACTATATATATAGACCATGAAGCAAGAAACGCATACTATGTATTTAGAATATCATCAAGAGTCTAATAAATCATGCAAGTTCAAATAAGCTTAAGAAAGCTATAAAAGGTCTCTTTTGAAATTTGAAAATCCGATAGCATATAGTTGAGACCTCATTTAAAAGAAGTATTTGAACAAGAGTTGACAAAACAAATATGTGCAATCAAATATCGAATAGTGTCTTTCAAAAATCTAAAAATCCTCTTAATGGCACTTGTATGAAATACTATGAAAAACAAGCACATAGGCACATGGCAATACATATATCGAGTCTATAAGAATAAGAATAACACAAGTAAACGTACCTCGATAATTAATGCCTTTCTTGACAAATAATGACGTAAATGGCCATATGTGAAAATATGTAGATTCTCACAATTCTTAAAACAAATCTAGCACAAATCATAATGATAAAAGTGTAGGCTAAAAGATATCACAAGTAAGCTTATGCCATAAAAATCCATAAGAGATGATAACACACTTTAGTCTTCAAAAGTGCACAAGAGTTTTAAAAACATCATATAAGGTCTTCTTTTTCAAAAATATTTTAAAAGCACAAATAAGTTTTGAAGACCTTAATTTAAAATTTAAATACATGAAAACTTATTTTGCAAGTAGGACACAAATAAAAACATGCATAATAGACAAATAAAATGCATATTTAATTAGGGAGATACGGTTTACCAATTATGCCGTTTCCATGGGTTTTCCCATTGTTGATGATATTTTCCCTTTTGAAAATCTTCATGTTGATGGTAATCTCTCCAATTACTCCATCTCCAAAATTTTTGTCCTTCCCATTGTTGATGGTCTCTTCTTCTTTGAAAATCATCTTGTTGATGATGTCTTTGCCATTTCCAAGGATTGTGTTCTTCCCATTTTTGATTATATCCTCTTCTTGGAAATTGGCTTTGTCGAAAATAGTTTCTCCTTCTTTGATCAAATGAAACGGTCATTTGATGTCTTCTTGGCGGTATAAATTTTCTTCGATCATTATTTCGTCGGGTACCTAATATGACATTGTTTTGTGGTACCCTTATGTGTTTGGGTCCTTTGGGATTAGTCTTGAGACTTTTAGGTCTCCAACAATAATTGGAGCTATTTCTAGCCCGACAAGTATTTACCGTATGACCCTTTTACCGCAATAAAAGCATGTATTAATTCTAGGAGCATAATGACCAACGTGCTTATAGACTTGATTCTTTTTCATGTGATTGACACCCTTAGGCTTATGACAATCAATATTGGTCATTCTATCGGTACTAAGTTGGATTTAGATAAATCATTTTTCAAGCAATTTATATCCTCAACAAGAGTACTATTTTCTTTCTCAAGGTTTCTAACCTTGTCAAGAGTGGTGGTGTGAGCACATGATAGTGATTCATAGGAAGTAAATAAAATATCCTTATCATTCTTTAAAACAATGAATTCCTTTTTCAAATTTTTGTATTTAACAAGTAAGTTTTGGAATTCATCTTGTAGCTCATCATAATCATTTTGCAAATCATTATATTCATTTTGCAATTCATTGTCATAAGAAGTAGAGGGTTTAGAACTTACCTCGTTTTCTTCTTCGATGCCCATGAGGCATTGTTCAACTTGTTCATCATGGGAGATTGTAGAAGGCTTATCCCATGTTGTTGGATTTGATGTTGTATCCATTTGTGAAGTAGATGTTTTTGAGTTGCTCCTTTCATTTGCATATACTTCATAGATGGCTTCTAATTTTTGCCATACTTCATGCGCCGATCGAATACCTACAACATGATCAAATTCCAAAGTGGTAAGTGAACAATGTAAAATATTAAGAGCTTTACCATTTAAGGAGATGATTTTTTCTCTTCATCATTGAGCTTTTTGAAGCCTTTTGAGGTGTGTGGTGTATCTTTCATCGGAATGGATTCTCCATTAATGACGGTGTTCCAAATGTCGAACCCGTAATCTTGTAAATAGCATTCCATTCTTTCTTTCCAAAAATTAAAATTTTTGGAGTCAAATAGTGGTGGCTTGGTGGTGGAGGTGCCGGAAAGTTGAGCTTGTTCAGAGCCGCCGACGATCGTTTCTCTTCACTCGCGATGTGAAACGAGCTTGCCAAAGAGTTTGTCTCTCGATACCACTTGTAAGTCCAAGCTGCTACGATAATCTAGTGGGGGTGAATAGATTATCTCCATCTTTTCGATTTCGCCCTCTTTTTCGAACCGAATGCTCAAAGACAATAATAAAGGTGCGGAATGTAAACAACACACGCCGATTTAAAGAGGTTCAACCCACCTAGGGCCTAATCCTCTACCACCCCAAAGATATCCAGGGATGGATTTCAAAGAAAAAGAATTTTATTAATTACCAAAATTAATACAAATTCAACTTACAACACCTTGAAGAGCACCACACTCTTCTTCAACACCACCTTTGAGATTACCACAATCTCTTCTTGAAGATTACCACAATCTTCAACGGCACCTTGTGAAGATTACCACAATCTTCACCTTGAAGAGCACCACACTCTTCAACACCTCAACAAGAAGATTACCACAATCTTCTTACACCTAACACCTAGTTCACCCAAGTGTGTTCTTACCACAAGAACACTCACAAGGATATCTTGTGTTGAATGATTACCAAAAAAATTCAAGATTACAACTCGATAATGAATTATACAATTGAGTGCAAGTGTAATCAAGAATAGCCTAGACCTCAAGAATGTGAAAGTGAATAGCTAGGCAAATTACAACAAGAAATAAGACAATGTAAGAACAAGTGTATTCTTGAGTGTATCTTGTTGTGTTGTAGTTTTCTCTCTTATTGTGTTGCTTCAATTCTTCCTCTATTTATAGAAGATGTCTTGTACATGATAGGCTCCTCTTGGGGACATGAATTCTGTAAAAAATTGCAAGACAATTGAAGAAAAGAGCTGTTAGAAATCAATCCCACAATTTAGGGAAAAGTTGTCTGCTGCACAACGGTTAGAATTTTGCTGTCAAACTTCAGGGCGACGGTCGCGCACAAATAGACGTTTGAAAATGAGAAAACACATTTACAGGGCGACCGGCCGACGGGGTCCGACTGGGTCGACCCTTATGTCCAAATGGTCGGCGGTAACCAAAAAACGAGTCCGAAAGTTCTATTTGAGAAAATGCTCCTGTGCACGGTGACCCGCCGGTCGACCGCACCGGCCGACGCCTTCGGCCGACCGGGCCGACCACACCGGGTCTACCACCCTCGTTGACCGGTCAACCAGCCTTTTTTCAAAGCAAATAGCTTATTCACTATTTTTCACAATTTTCGTGCACGGATGCCTTATAGGGACCGATTGGCCTCAAAACAAAAGTATTGTCCAATTTTATATCGAAAATAAACTTCAAGAAATACTCCAAAAAATAGTAAAAATATTTTAGACCGATCGGGAGTATTAGGACAATATTTTAGAACCATTGTTTTGGTGTAAAAACACATTAACACAAAATCATCAAAAGTGTTGTCCAATTTATATCGAAAATAAACTTGTAGAAATACTCCAGGAAAATATTAAAACCATTTTAAATCATTTAGGAGTATTTGGGCAACCTTTAAAAACATTGTTTTGGTATAAAAATAAAATCATCAAAATCATGATAAAATCATTTATCAAACAAATTTCTCTTGAAGCAGAGTCGCTTCCGCTACCCATTCTCGGAGTATCTTTAGATAACAGAGTATCTTTAGAAAAAAAAAAGCAGATTTCGACATTGTTTTACTAGGGTTTCTGTTTCTAATTACAAATTAGGATGGAAGTAATACCTAGAGAATCAAATTGAGATTCAATGCAGAAATGATATTAGTGGCCAAGAAGAATATTTACGGCGTTGCAAGTTGCGAGTTGCAACTTGCGAGCAGAGACTCAGAGAGAATGGCGATATGTATCTAAGGTGAGAGGTGAGAGATGAGAGGTGAGTGACTAAGTTCTCGGGTGCGTATTGAAAACTTATTAGGTTTAAACTCTTCTAGGTTTTCTTTTTAACATATTTCTGCTTGTACCATCGGATATTTTAAAAATAATAATTATTCAAAAAATGATAATTGGGTCTAACAGTCAAACGGGTTATTGCGGGTCGACCTGAGTTCGACTCGTTTAATAAACGGGTTTGGCGGGTCCAACCCGATTCTGACCCGGACCCACGAAGCCTGGACCCATACCCATTAATTTCGTGTTAGGTTCGTGTCGGGTTTGCATGTCGGGTCCGTAATTGACACCTCTGATGAACCCTATTTATATTCACATTTCATCTCTTTCAATGTTATTACAATCAGCCTTAATTAAATTGCAGATGCTAATTAGAATACTAGAAGTTGCTGTGAGATTATTTTTGTTGCAAAATATCCACTATTTGTGAAGTCTATATTTTGTATTTATTCTTTAAAAAAGTGGCACTATTTAAAAGATATTGAGTGCATAGGTGTCTGTTCATTTTTAAATAAGAAAAAGTATTTGATATCCAAATTGTAAATGTGTCATTTACCTCCTTCCGATTTTGATTTAGAGAGAGAAAGGAGCATCTTCGATGAACAAAGACTAAGAATCACAAAAATCGTGAAATAGATAGAAAAAAACGCCGTAAGCTTGCAGAGAGCACTAGAGGTACTTTTTAATGTTCCATTATTATATTATCCTTTCATCATGCTGTTGTGCAGGCCTCTCCAAAATTTACCCTTCATCCATGTCACACTATTAATTTACCACCTTTCCTTCAATTGCTAGATATCATGGATAAATCATCCGACACGTTCATTTATATTTTAAATTAACTCCTACCGACTTCGTGAAGGCTTCAAATGAAAATTATTTTCTTAACATTTACGTAAAACTATATGAGGCACCGAGATCCTACCAAGACGTAACATTTCCATGAACATTTGTTTGAAAGTATTAGTTTCTTTTGTGTGAATTACAGACGATATAATGCTTTATCCTAATTAGACAGATATGAACGTACTTTATGTTATGAAACAATGATGGTTTGGTCTCCACTGTGTGCTAAATGTCAGATCTGTGTCATAATGTAAGCAAATATGTAGGTTTTTGATATTGGTCTTATAAATTTTCAAGCTGTGTGGAGTGAAATTCTTATATAAACTTTCTTGTCCATGGCGAATCTTTCGGTACTAAAATGCTCCCCTTGTAAACTAATGTATCATTGAATAAAGTGTGAGGACCCGGTTTGTATTCGATCACAAAATCATAACCGAATAACTTGGACACCCAATTTTGTTGTGCGGGCGTGGAAATTTTCTCTTTTAAAAGATGGTGAAAGTTGCATTGATCAGGACAACGATAAAACGCCGCCCGATTAAGTACAACCGCCAATGTTGCACGGCCAACACTAGAGCCATCAACTCCTTTTCATACGCGAATTTGGCTAAATTTTGCACTGAAAGAGCCTTGCTCAAGAATGCCAGCAGACGACCTGATTGCATCAATACAGTGCCCAAACCCCAGCCCGACGCGTCGCACTCCATGACAAAAGTCTTATTAAAATCTGGGATAAGTCTCAGCCGGTTTTCAACCACTCATCCCAGTTTCTTTCAAGAGATCAAAAATATATTTTCATTGAGAGACAACAATTCCTTTCCTTGAACGATTAACTTCCATGCCTAGGAAATATCTTAAACCTCCCAAATCCTTGATCTCGAATTCCAATGCAAGGCCTTTTTTAGTCTTTCCATCTCAACCATATCATCACATGTGACAATAATATTGTCAACATAAACTATTAGTACAACAATATTTCCTTCAGGAGAGAATTTGAAAAACAAGGTATTGTCAGCTTGTCCTTGAGAATATCCTTGTTTTCTGACAGATTGTGTGAACTTCTCAAACCAAGCCATCGGAGACTGTTTGAGACCATATAAGGACTTCTTTAGTTTGCACACTCTTTAGCCAAATCTCTCTTCAAAGCCAGGTGGACTATCCATGTACACTTACTCATCCAAGTCATCATTGAGAAAGGCATTCTTCACATCTAATTGATGCAAAGACCAATCCAGATTAGTAGCAATAAATAAAAGTGCTCTAACTGAATTTAATTTTGCAACTGGAGCAAAAGTCTCAGAGTAATCAATGTCATATGTCTGGGTGAATCCCTTGGCCACCAACCTGGCCTTGTATCTTTCTATTGAACCATCGAGTTTTATTTCACAGTGAAGACCCATTTACAGCCCACAGTAATTTTCCAGCTGGCAATGCCTCAACACTCCAAGTATTGTTCTTCTCAAGAGCTCTCATCTCTTCAAGCACTGCTTCCATAGTTGTTAAAGGCGAAAGGCGCACCAAGGCGAAATGCCTCTTGGAGCCTGAGGCACAAGGCGAGGTGCACGCCTTTTGTACATGAGGCGCCAAAATAATAAAAACATTTAAAATATATAATATATATATATGCAGTTTTTAGGCTACACATAAGCAAGTATTTCATAAATCACGGGAAATTCATAGAACCAAATAACCATCAAAGCAAATATTTTTGTAGTTCAGACTTTCAAGTCTTTTTTTTGTTTGAGCGCAGACTTCTTTCAAGTCTGTGATTTTTTTCCCTGTTTGAGCTTTGTTCTTCTTTTTTCTATTTCTTTGTCTCTTTTGGCTCTCTATTGGAAAATAATTAAAAACTATAACTCTTCTTTAGTCTTACACTTTAACAAAAGTGAAACACTTTAAAAAAGGGGGACACTTTAAAAAGGGGAACACTTTTTAATAAAAGTGTCCACCACTTTCGTGACTTTTAAAAAAGGAAAAATAAATATGTAATACTTGAGATTTTAAAGAGAAATGGCCGAGGAGCGCTTTTGACCGCCATGCACACCCAAAGACGCGCTCGGGCGCGCTCGAGCATCTCGCCCGATCGGCCGCCCGCTTTGGGTCCCAAAGGCGATGGGCTCATCGCCTCGCCTGCGCTCGGGCGCCGGGCGTGCCTTTTAACAACTATGATCGCTTTCCTCCACTTTGGAACTTTTAGAGCCTCCTATACATTGTTAGGAATTTCTACGCTCGACAATCGAGAGAGGTAAAAGCAAGAAGAGATGATGATAATCTCGAAGACGACACAAATTTAGACATTAGATGATTAGTAGATGATCGACCCCTTTACGAAGAGCTATAGGCATGTTAAAATCGAAAAACTGATGATTTTTGGAAGAGAATTACCCGTAATGCACTCAGATTGTTGATTTGTCCTTGGGTTGGATTCATGGCCGCGTTGTAGAGTCGATTCGTCTTTTCTTTTCTCATGATTCTTCTTCAAGTAAACAATCTCTTTCCAAGTTCTGGCCACCTTCCTTGAATCTATTATCCATTGTTTTAGCAAAATTATCATGTTGTGGTATTTTAGTAGGTTGTCCTTCACTTTACGGTTCCAAAAGTTGATTTTGATTGATTTTTAAATGTAGGCCTCGATTCAAGAGAAACATCTTTCATTGTGAGAGGAGTTTCAATAAATGAATCTTGGCCATTTGTTGTAGGTGCAGAGGTACTAACCTCAGAATCTTGTGAGAAAAAAAGACCATCAGAGATAAAGACATTGTTAGAGTTAGCAAATGAATCTTCCTTAAAATTTTCCCCCTAAAGATGAATATCCTTAAAATATGGATGTTTTTCAAAAATGTGACATCCATTATGACAAAAACCTTTTTCGATGTTGGGTCAAAACATTTATACCCTTTCTGAGTTGGGGAGTAACCAATTGATACACATTTTATAGCTCTGGGTTCAAGTTTTCCAATTTTTCTATGTTTCTGAACAAAAGTTGTACAACCAAATATTTTAAAGGTAGATCAGTCGAAATTATAGCGGTTGGAAAACAATTTGCGAAAACTTGAAAAGGAGTTTGGAATCGTAAAACTTTGGAGGGCATTCTATTTATTAAATACGCAGCAGTTAAAACAGCCTCCCCCCACAAATACTTAGGAACTTTAGTTGCAAAAAGTAATGCACGAGCCACTTCCAACATATGTTTATTTTTCCTTTCAGCAATACCATTCTGTTGGGGTGTATCGATGCAAGAACTTTGATGAATTATTCCTTTTTCGAGGAAAAAGTTACCCAAGACCATGTTAAAATACCCTTTCCCATTATCACTTCTGAAATTTTTTATGGTAGTATGAAATTGAGTCTGCACCATATTGTAAAAAAAATTAAAACTTGTTCGGCCTCTTTCAATAAATATACCCAACAAAGTCGAGTATGGTCATCCGTAAATGTGATGAACCATCTCTTGTTAGAATGTGTACTTGTTTTATTAGGACCCCAAACATCACTGTGAATAATGGTGAAAGGTTTTGGTGGTTTATATGGTTGTGAACCAAAAGATGTACGGTGGTGTTTTGCATATTCACAAATTTCACAATGAAACAAAGATGTGTCTTCATTGCCAAACAATTTAGGAAACAAATGTTTTAAATATTCGAAACATGGGTGGCCTAGTCTAAAATGCCATAACATAAAATTATTATTACTAGACACAAAAACAGATTCAAAACAAGGGCTTATTTGTTGAGATTGCTGCCTCGATTCAGACCCATCATCAAAGAAGTAGAGTTCTCCATTCTATTTAGCACTGCCAATCATCCTCCCCGAGGTCAAATCCTGAAACACACAATGAGTTGGGAGAAAATTAGTCTGACAGTTTGATCACGTGCTAGCTTACTATAAGACAAAAGATTACAAAAAGTCTAGAACGTGAAGAACATCGTGAAGAGTAAGTGATGGACACTACAATGGAACACTTTCCTGCAATGGCTGAAAGAGAGACATCTGCAACCTTTCTGGTTACCTGCACAAGGACTATTATGAAGAAATAGGTTTGACAACCCTGTCATATGATCAGTTACATCTGAATCGATGATCTAGGTGCTATCGAGTTGTTGCTAATGAGGGTTGCTTTCAAGTAATTACCTTTTTGAGCGAATTAAATAAAATGGGATTTTATGAGACCGAGAAGCTTGTACAATTGGTCTATTTGCTCCTTGGTGAAAGAAAATGAACTTGAAGAAGATCGTTGCTCTTGATCCGAGACACTCACTTTGAAGTGCACGCCTCTCTCCACCAAATTTCTTCTTCCAATTTTGAGGCTTCCCATGAATTTTCCAACATGTTTCTCGTGTGCCCCGAGCGTGGCAAGAGTCACACCACGGTCGTTCAGAGCGCTTACCATTTTTTTTTACTTCATCATGGAAACCCCGAGTTACAAGTGCAGAAGTTTCAACATGAGAGTCAGTAGTGATTGAAACAGGTTTCTTGTTAAACATCACACTTTGTCGTGAATCTTCTCGTCGAACATCTGAAAAGGCCTCACGAATTGTTGGCAGAGTAGTTTTTCCTAAAATTCGGCCTCGCACCTCATCTAATTCCTTGTTAAGTACTACCAAGAACCATAGTTGTTAAAGGCGCGCCTCGGGCGCCGGGCGCGCAGGGCGATGAGCCCAACGCCTTTGGGACCCAAAGGCGGGCGCTGATCAGAAGGCAATGCTCAGGCGCGCCCATGCGCGCCTTTGGCTGAGGTGCAGGGCGGCCAAAAGGCGCGCCTCAACCATTTTCTCTTTTAAAATCCTTAAGTATTACATATTTATTTTTCCTTTTTTAAAAGTCCTGAAAGTGGTGGACACTTTTATTAAAAAGTGTTCCCCTTTTTAAAGTGTTTCACTTTTGTTAAAGTGTAAGACTAAAGAAGAGTTAGAGTTTTTAATTATTTTCCAAAAGAGACTTATGTAAATAGAGAAAAGAAGAACAAAGCTCAAACAGGAGAAAAAAAAATCTGCAGACTTGAAAGAAGTCCGCTCAAACGAAAAGAAGACTTGAAAGATGAACTACAAAAATATTTGCTTTGATGGTTATTTGGTTCTATGAATTTCCGTGATTTATGAAATACTTGCTTATGTGTAGCCTAAAAACCGCATATATATTATATATTTTAAATATTTTATTATTTTGGCGCTCATGTACAAAAGGCGTGCGCCTGCTTGCGCCTCCCAGGCTCCAAGAGGCATTTCGCGCTTGGTGCGCTTTCGCCTTTAACAACTATGCCAAGAACATGTAGACACGATCATTTTCCTGTCGTTTTATATATCGGACGCCATCATTCACGCACTCCTAGGTATCATCATAACAAAGATCCAACTCCCGCCACAAGTGCATCAACTCATTGTAGTAGGAAGTTACATCTCGAAAGTTGTACCTTCCCCAACATCCAGAAAACCCTAATGCCATTTTCACTTCCAATTCCAAGGAAAATACAACGAAGCTAGTAAAGGTATGACATAAATGTCTATACGCAATACTCTAAACAAAAAGAATGAAAAGCATACATAACTTACCGAATCAAAAAAGAGAAAAGAAAGAGATCAAACGCATATACATGGATACTACCTGGCAATGATTTTAAAGCGAGAGACCCAAGGGGCGGGGTTCTGGGGGCGGGACGGTTGGGAACCACAAGATGTCGAACAGTGGTCTCCGATTCCCGACAATGAGTGGAATTTTCATCTCTCGGTTAGTGACATTTTTACGGGCACTAGATGTGGATTTCATAGTAGGGAGAGAATATTGCTCGTTTTGCTTTTTCACTTGCTCTTAACATTGTGGTAATAGGTGTAGGATTTTAACTTTAGAGAGATGAAGTAGCATAAGCAAAAACTTCCCGCTCTGTTTCTCATTTTCAAATTTGGTACATGTGCCCAGGGGCAGGACATAATTGATAATTCTATATATTCAACAAGAATAGAAACATTAAGGTTGCGTTTTGGTTGGCCTATATGGATTGGGCCTGATAATTAATGGGTTGGATAGCCCAAAGGAATAAGTCAACTTTGACCTGTCCTTTAACATGTTTAGTATCAAACTTGAAGATGAGATATCATGCCCTTTTCCTTTTGAGATAGATATCATGCACTAAGTTATTTTGTTGTTTGGCTACAACAAGGTCCAATAGCAGCCCAAATATTCCACTAATGACATAGATACCCTTTATCATGTTTTTGTAATCCCGAAATCGCCCCCAATGTAATTTTTTTTTTTGAGTACAACTGGGAAAACTTTGAGGGACACACGCACTCATACGCAGAGATCGAACCCTGGGCCATTCAACTCGATATCAACTTTTCTTAAAAAGGTCAAGAATAAGCGCAAACCACGCCAACCACGTAAACCACACTGCAGCAGTTCTCGCGACAAACTCGAGACTTAGTGGTGTGAGGATTCGAACTCTAAGTCCATTTGGCCTCAAGAAATCAGCTCACACCACTAGGCCGAGGAGAGGCAACTTCTTATTATTCTCATGGAAATAAATAGAGTTTACATTTGTAATTAGGGCAAATTTTCGGAGAGGTGGTGCCAATTGCCACGCTAATAAAACCAATTCCCTCAAAGGAATGCAGCATTAGGTGCGCTCAGGATGATTGATAGTCGGCGAGGAAGACGACGGTGGAGCGATCAGACGCTTCTACCTCTGCGCCCCCCCAGGCAACACTTTAGTACCGTCTCTTGCTGGTAAAGAACATTACTGATAGGATTCATTTCTATTACTTGAAATTTTAATGTCTTCTGTTTTGTTAATTATCAACATAATGATCACATTATTCGTAGGTACTGCGATTTCAAGTTTTTGGCCTTCAATGAACCTTTGTTCCGTTTTGGCCGCAGAAACTCTAGGTTGTTCCTTTTCCTCTCCGGCGCCCCCAACTTAAAAGCAGAGATGCAATATTTTTCTTGGACTTTGTTGCAGGTTTTTGAGAGTCTGGTTCTCCATGGGGATCGGTTTTAGTTTGGCTACCCTACTTGGAGTTACAATAGTATGTGGCTTATAAGCATTCTTACTGTGGTTTCTCTTCCCCCGCCCCCACCCCCACCCCTTCCCAGTTCCCCTCCCAAAATAATAATAATAATAATAATAATAATAATAATAATAATAATAATAATAATAATAATAATAAATCAAAGAAACTCTTACAATGCTCAATGATCCTTTTTCTTCGTTGTTTATTTTCCTGTCTGGTGTTGTCAGGTTATTGTTTGTGAAGTTGTCCGAGCACCACTTGTGTATGTGGGAAATAACCCCCCTGGTAACTCATTAGCCGGGCTTTCCTCTTTGGTTAGTATGCAATTTTCTATCACAGTCTGTTATTGTCCATATTTTTATCACGTCTGTTGATGTTGGATTTTCATTGCTTAGTAATCAAATCGAAACTGAAACTGGAGTGTCTTGATTTTCAATGCGGTGGAGTGACATTTTGATTTTAACTTTGAATTCATCATGTAGCTCTATGCAGTGTCATATAGTATCATGCACGGTGAGATTAATGTAACCTATCTTCAACTTTTATTAGTTGTACTTGTTTGTTGTGATTTGCTTGATGCATCGCTGAATAGCTGAGAGAATTATTGTGTCACCAAAATTACAAGATTATCAAGAGAAGCACTTTAGTAATATCCAGTCAGTGAAAACTTGGTGTATATTTTCACGTTTTATGGCTTTTGAAGATCCCTAGGTTTAGGTTCTTTCTGTGTCAATGTTTTCACTTCTTGATAGCTATGCAGTCTTACTATTGTGCAGATTGCTGGATTGAGCATTTCACTTCCCAGTATGGGATACGTGTGCATATCTTCTGTAATATGCGTAATTGTACATGAATTTGGGCATGCTCTTGCAGCAGCCAGGTTAAGATTCTCCTCTTCCTCTTAACACCCACTGATGGCTAATAAAATCTAAAAGGCAATAATAGTTTTGTATTTATCATTCTCTTCAATTGTTAGTGCACTGCGTTTGCTACCCAACATTGGAAGAATTGATGTTTTTATCTCAAATGGAAACTATCTACACTTTCTCCACAGCATTTTGATGGTGACAATTATGATATAAAAAGCAAAAGATATTGGATAGTGGTCAAAGCATTCCTACTGTTGTTGATAAATCATGTTTAGATAAATTTCTCGGGACTCTTCCAGCCAGTTTAATTGGAAGAAACAATGCAAATGATGTTGGAATTATGCAGTTGTCCTATGCATGTATTCAATTTTTCAAATATAATGTTTTATTAACGGTTTCTATCCATGTAAAATAATAAAAATATATCGTGCTAAAAATTGAGAATATAAGCAAGATGTTGGCTAGAGGATCTATTGCAAGATGATTATTGTAGATGTAATTTCTGTCGGGTGCAGTGAGGGCGTGCAAATGGAGTATTTTGCTATCTTTTGGGCTGTGTTGTTTCCAGGAGCTTTGGTGGCTTTCAATGACGCATCATTGCAGTCATTGCCGGGGTTGGCTTCTCTTCGTATATATTGTGCTGGTATTTGGCACAATGCTGCCGTAAGTACACGTATTTTTTTTCCCATGTGGTAGATAATCTGTATAATGACAGCAATATACGTCTGATGCTGACTGAATTGATTAATTGCTCTCCTGCAGTTTTGTGCAGCTTGCAACTTGGCTTTGTTCCTTCTTCCCTTCATCTTAAGTCCATTTTACATACACGGTGAAAGCCCCATGGTGTAAATCACAACCATTTAATAGTGAAATGAGTTTGTCTATTATTCTGAATTCTCCATAGCTAAGGCATTAAACTGAAACACTTGCCACTCTGCCACAGGTTTTGGATGTGCCTACTATGTCACCATTATCTGGTTATTTGTCACCTCATGATATTATATTCTCTTTGGATGACTTCCATATTCGTACTGCAGAAGAATGGAAGCAGGTGATTGCTTTGTTGACTGAGCAGACTCACATGCGTAGCTCTGGTCCATATGGTGGAATAGTAAATGTGGAAAAAGGTTATTGTGTTCCTCGTTCTTTAATTGAAGAGAGCACTCACCTTCAATTTGAAGGAAATAGAACAATTTGTCCAAGTGAACTTATCGCATTTGCATATGTGACATGTCTGGATGTGAGCAAGTATAATGATGGGGGCGACAAAAACAATTATCAGGAAGAAGGAAAAAAAATTCACTGTTTGGATGCTAAGGATGTTATAAAGCTTCGAAAATGTGCCTATAATACTGTACAATCTCCAAGAAATAGAAATAACTGCCTTTGTTCAGAGGTAATTACCTTTATCATACAAATGTGTATAAATCTGTTGACACTCATATTGTGTGTGGTCCATGACACTTTTGGACACAGGTAGAGTCATGCTTGACACCAGTGCAGCTGCCAGGTTTAGGATGGGTTGAGATAACATATTCAAGCCTACAATGCCACAACCACGGAAGAAGTTTATTTTCAGACAAGAAGCATTCTAGTAGTGGAGAAAGTAGCTGCATTCAAACTTTTGTCTTTATTGGCGACCTCATCTCTATGGCACATTCAATCCATTTGACTTCATATCAGCCTCGTTGGTCAATTTATTTCGCCGCATATCTTCCAAATCTGTTGGAGAAACTTTTGACTTGTGCCTTCCATGTCTCTTTGGTACTTGCTCTTCTGAACAGCCTGCCGGTATGTCATAAAACCATTTTATTTTTAACGTTGATAAATAACTGTACCATTCATTTCTGCAAAATTTTGCTATTCTTTGCTTGTTTATCCGCTGGCAACCTGCTTGGCCTTATGCTGGAAGAGACTAATTCAACTTCGTGGTTTAGGCCTCAAAAGATTCAGATTCAGATTTTCTTTGTCCTTATAATGTGATTATTTCTTTTCGCTTTACTTTGAGTCACTAAGTGTTTGGATTTTTGCTACTTGTTTAGATACTTTGTTGAAATTCATTATCGTTGTCATTATATACTTACCTGAAAGTTTCTCTAAATTTATCAGGTATATTTCCTTGATGGTGAATCCATCTTAGAAGTGACTGTAAACTACTTCAGTTCTTTGAGCTCCAGGATGAAGCAATTGATTCTCAGGTGTTGCCTTCTTGTAGGGACTTTTATTTCTGCCTATTTTATCTTGCAGACTATCTTTATCTCTGTAGGCTAGCGTTATTTCCGGATTTCATCGCCTATATTATAGGGTCTAAACTCTGAATTTGAAGCTTTGATTTCAATAATTTTTTTTAAAATTACTTGAGAAAAATTTTCCCTCCGAGCAATCAAATGTGTGTTAGAACGCAGTGCTATTTACTGGGCTTTTAAGACATTGATAAAGTAGTATTAAATGATTAATAAAACTATATATTAAAGTAGATAAAAAAGAACACTTCTGTTAATAAAGTCTTTATGACCTAACAGATGATACTTTTCTGGATCATTAACATTTAGTCTATTGAGATCAAGATATCTGAGAACTTGTTGAGTGGTTTCATACTTGTTTTGAAGAAAACAAGTCTTCAGTACTCGTGCTATTAGTTATTTATATGCCCACACATAAACAGCGAACAAAGTGTACTTTTTTAGCATTTTAAATTTTGTTAGGGTCAAAAACTACCTTGAGGTTTATCCTAATTATAAAAATCCCTGTTATCTTTTAAAATTACAAGTATTCCTTGAGGTTTGTACTTACCTAACAACTAACCCCTCTTGAGGCCTCTTGAGTGCAATTTTGTAAACTAAAAATAAATGTTAAGGGGTGCTTGTAATTAAAAGATAATTCGATTTTTCTGTAATTAGAGTAAACATAGGGATAATTTTTGTAATTAACCCAATTTGTAATACCAAGATATAGTAAACTTGATGGAAGACGGGAAAAGTAACCTTTTGAGGGTGGGTATTTGGGTCTGGTCAACTGGGTTCCAACCCGGCCTGATTGGATTGGATCTATTTCTTTTAGAAAAAAAATCGGATTTTGGATAATCTATTGGTTGAGTTATAGGGTGGTTGTTTTTATCCCAACCCCAAAGCTTGAATGTCTTTGAAACTTTAGATTTTATCCATATAATGCAACTACTATAAACTATTTGTGGCTTTTATAAACTATTTGTATATTTAGTTTGAATGTTAACGATAATAGATTATGCATGTTTTAATTTAAGATTTTTGATTTAAATATAAACTTTTTTTTTTTGGCTTTTAGTCCTTTAGTGGCCGTTAGACTTTCTTTACTAGGAAAACACGAGACCTGATATATCGGGTATTTGATTTTCCAGGTACCTGGTTTTGTTGGTTTGGTGCCAGGTACTCCAATGTGTATTCAAAATATTCAATGTGTATCATAAGAACTGACGCAGGAGAATAAAATTAACGAGTAACTAAAATATTCCAACACTAGAAGGCACGTAACTAACACCCTTCATATATCATCCCTAGTTTCTCCAATATGCGATATAATTAACACATTATGCACATGGATCAGGAGTTTTTGTTTTACCCTTCAACCCTCTTCAACCGGGGGGCTTGATCCAAAAGCAGCAATTAATATTTTCATACAAGTAAACCTATAATACTACTGATTGCTAAACATGTCCAAAACATGTTTTGACTTGAAGTGTTTGGGCGCTTTGGTATTACTGGCTATTTACTGCACATGTTTGGGGTATTTTCTCATTAACATAAGACCGTTCTTCAAGTGCTCGTACATTGAGTTTAATTGCATTGTTTTATAAAGATTTTAGGTGAAATATGGTGGGAAGAGGTCAAATCGACCAATATCAAAAGTTTGAGCTTTTTTATTTTTTTACTTTTTAAATTTTTTTACTTTTTTAATTTTTTTCTGCGCCATTGACGTGAAAAGTTGTAACAGTACCTGTCACATGGAGGCTAAAATATGAGAGGCATGCGTCTTATAATAGATTGAAATTTAGTATATGACCTGGCCCACCCCATCATAAATTACATATAGAGTGAGACGAGATAAAAAAAGAATTGGAGTGAAAATGTAATAGAATACGAGGATAAGGAAGCGAGTGGGGTATGCCTCCTGTTCAATAGTCACATGGCTTGTCTCCACCTGCAGATGCATAAAATCTTTAACTGTTTGGATATGATTAGGTCAAGGGGGTCACCAAGTCTTAAGTCCAACTGACCACAACAGACCCTCTCCACGCGCTCCCTCCGCGTCTACGCTTTCATTTAAAAAGGAATGGGATATTGACTACTATAATACATAAAAGGCAAAAATGTTTTTTAGTCACTAAGTTTGACGACTTGATTAGATTTAATTCATACTTTTAAATTTTTTTAAATTAATCCACTAAGTGGCAAAAATTGATTTTTAGTCCAGTGACTGCAATAAAGCATGTCACAATCCTATGGAATTTTTTTTTACTTTTTGCTTTTTATCTTGCCTCAAAATATGAATTATTTTTGTTGATGTGGCATTTTAGAGGGAAAAATATAATATTCATTATGAATAAAATAAAAATAATTTGCAGAATATATTTAATTTTTTTATTAGTCGAAAAACACAAAATATTTTTAAAAAAATTGATGAAAAATAAGAATAATGTTAATATAATTTAAATATTTTGATTTAATAAATATATTCAAAATATTTTAAAATTTATTAACATTATTCTTATTTTTCAAGAATTTTTTTAAAAAGTCTGTATAAAAACTTTGAATTATAAAAAAACAAGATATAAAAACTATGTAAATTTTAAAAAATCGTACAAAAATTATTTAATTACAAAAATCTGCATAAAAGATATTTAAATTTTAAAAACTGTATAAAAACAATTTAATTATTTCTCTTTAATTGTAAATATAAAATGTTATCTATACAATTAAATAATTTATAATTTAAACATATGATATAAATAATTTTTTATTTTATAATTTCGAATATATTTTTCCAATTAAAATATCTTAAATTTTATTAACATTATTTTTGTTTTTCATGGATTTTTTAAAATTATTTTTCCATTTTTCAAATTAACAAATAATTTAAATATTAACATTATTTTTGTTTTTCATGGATTTTTTAAAATTATTTTTCGTTTTTCAAATTAACAAATAATTTAAATATATTCTCAAATTATTTTATTTTATTCATAATGAATATTATATTTTTACCTAATTTACATTGAAAATAATATTTTTTTCCCTTCAAAATGCCACATCAACAAAAACAATTCATATTTTGAGGCAAGAAAAAAACAAAAAGAAAAAAATTCCACATAGGATTGTTACTGCAGAGTGAGTTCGACTAAAAATCCGAATTTTGCCATTTAGTGGACCAATTTCAATTTTTTTTTTTTTAAAAGTGTGGACTAAATCTCTCAAGTCGTCCACTTAGTGGATGAAGAAAATATTTTTGCCTACATACAATAAACTTTAGTATGTAATACATAAATATAACAAAATCACAGAGAAAGCTAAATGAGAAATGGCAAAAACTTGCGTGAGACAGCGGAGCCCTTATACAAAGTTTTAAAGGTTTTTTTTTTTTTTTGATTTTATTTTTCTTAGGGTTTATATTTGTTTTTTTAGGGTTTATTTTTTATTTTTGGGTTTATTTTTGTTTTTCGGGTTTATTCTTCATGGTTCATGTTTTTAGGGTTTATTTTTGTTTCTTCATGGTTCACTATAATCTTTAAATTTATTTTCATGGTTCATATTCTCAAGACGGAGCTCTTAGGAGGTCCGTCTCACTGATTTAGATCGTGAGACCGTCTCACAAGAGACTTGCTCATGAGAAATTATGGTCGAGCACGACATTTAAGGATTTAGGCAGCTGCCAGCAAAGATAGAACATGCCTTTGCCGACCTGAACAAGAAAGCTCCCTATTATTAATTAACAATGCATCACCCTCACTTTCATACAAGAAAATGACACGACTTCAATCCCGCAATTGGCAAGACTGTGCAAAGCATTATTTTGAGAATATATTTAACAATGAATTAATAACATGTTTGTGACACTCGGGGCCAAAGAGGGTGGGGGAGTGATTACCGGTGCAAGAAGGCACGGACAAAGAGCGGCTCTTGACAGACTTCTGGGCGGAGGGTAACATGAATGAGCTGATCCCACACTCGGAAAATAGGAGATTCTCAGACTGTGTAGATATGAGATTATACAGTTGAGAATAACTTAAAAGATTTGATCGGCACTGCTCATATCAACAAAATATCTCTTTTCTGGTGTTGATCTCATAATAACTCTGAAGTTAAGTGTGTTTAGCCAGGAGCAATTATGGGATGAGTTACCCCCTGGGAAGTTGCTCTCAGGGTGCGCGTGAGTTAGGACAAAGCGCGCTGGAAAAACTCGTGTTAGTTTATGGGGACAGTCGTCGATCATGAATGCGTGTGAAAAAAATTCAAATTTGCCTCTACTCTCTCAAATGGACAAAATTGGATCATCTATATGCCGATATCCATTACGTTTGATGGGGCACAAATAAATGGTCACAACCATTTGGTTGTAAGAGGTGCATATAAATGTTGTGACTTTCACGAAATGATGCAATTTAAATCATTATAGAGGATAGTCTAAATTTGATTGATGTTGACACAAAAAAAAATTACTATCTTGTAATTTATTGGGCATCATAGAAAAGGAAAAATTTAAAGACCTGCAGTTGGCGGTACATTTAGGCCAGTCGGCGTAGGATAAATCGGCCTATGGGCTAGTCCGGCAGTCCCCGGCACCATTGCATAGAGGAGTTGTAGCTCCCATTACGGGGCACGTGCCCCCCTAAGTTTTTTTTCTTTTCTTATATATTATTTATATAACATTAACCCTAAAGTTATAATATTATAAATTAAAAAATATTATATAATACTATTAAAGAAAGTTTTATAGTGTTATATAACATTATTCATGTGATATAAATTTTTAAAAACTACATATTAATTACGAGAAAAAATGTGCCTCCATTAATTATTTTTGATATAGTTTATGATTTTATTTATTGTGTGCCCTAGCTATTAAAAGTTTTTAGATCCGTCTTTGCACCATTGGGTTGGTTTATTTAATAATAGCATATTGGACAATTAATATTAAATATATATATATATAAATTGAATTATATATTGATTAATTAAATATCGTTTTACCCCCAACATGTATACATCTCATGTGAATAGTGATACAAACGGACATGAAATATATTATTAATTGCACTTAGGGGTGACCACAGTTCCGGAATCGCTGGTTCTGGTTCCAAAACCGCCGGTTCCGGTTTCTCATTTTGGTGGAACTGGAATCGAAACTGTTTTCTCGCGGTTCCAGTTCCAAAATCGGAACCGACGATTTCAATCCGGTTCCGAACCCGATTCCTCATTTGGGTTGAAGAAGGGGATAAAGTGGAGCTCTATTCGCCACAATTGGGTTTCGGATTTTTCCTATACTTGTTCAACTTTGGGCTTTGGGCCAATTTAATATTTCATTTCATTTCCACGCCCCCATAAATACAAAAATGTCATTCCAAACCGTAGGGACTGAGGACTGAAGAGGACATGGTTTTTCCTTACTTTCAAAAATGACATGTTTTATTGAGTTTCAAAAATCATTTGGATTTTATTTGATATTTTATCGAGTCAGATTTAATTATTCAAACGAGGTTTGAGGATACAAATCGAACATGATTTTTTTATACGTATTTATTTATGTTTTAACCAATTGAACTGAGTTTAAATTAGCTTTCAGATATTATCGAAAAAATATATATTTGAAAAGTTAATAAATCAAAACCAGGTATCCAATTTCAACAACCATTAATCTTAAAAGCTAAAAGCCGATCTAAAAGTGCTTTTTCTAAAACAACTCACCAAGTTTGGCGTTCAGATCGAAACGCACAATCAACACACCCATCACACCAAAATCACTTGAAGCAACTTTTAAGCTTAATAGCCCCAGTTTTATAATCAAACAAGTGAGTTTAAAAGCTAAAAGTTGTTCCAAAAGCGCATTTTTCGACGGAACTTGCCCCAATTTGGCATCAAACGAACCAGATTTCCTCCACTGCTCAACAGAATAGAAACAAAACCCTTTCAATTACCAAGCACAACCAGAATACCAAATTCAAACAACCACTGGCAGCACCTTTAAGTTTAAGAGAGAGCCACTCCATGCAGACCCAAAATTGAAAGAAAAACTTGAGAAGCCCCACCTCCAAACATCACCTCTTAAAAAATCAGCCAAAAAAATTGTGTCACCCACCAACCCAGCTCAATTCCACTCAACAAAAGCTGGAAGTGGCAAATTGAGAAACCAAATGAACTAATCATCAAACATCAATCCTCCAAAAATCAAACCCCCAAATACGCACTTAAGATAGGCACTTAAAATAAGCACCTAAGTTAAGCACTTAAATTCTAGTTGCGAAAGGCAGGAAGCCCTAACCAAACCGTTCAGCAATCGTGGGAGAGATTGAGGATGAAATTCTTCAGTCTTTTGCTAATCACAACCTAGATTAGCCAAAAAATCCGCTGGAGCATTGCTGCAAAGAAAACACAAATAACTCAGCAATTGCATAAAGATATTGCTTTGGCTGCAGATTCTCGATAATGGAAAATAAATGGTAATTCCAGCATTGGGAAAAGAAAACACCCACAGAGACTAAGAAGAATTCTGTAATTTGAAAGAAATGTCTTAAGGGCTTGAAAATGCAGACTTTGAGAGTTATCAGATAAGAATATATTTTGAGTCTGAGAGTATCAACACAGATTGACAACTAATGTAGCTCAGAGCTGCGGATAGTGGATCAACCTTTTCAATAAGATCCAGGGCATCCTTGTTATCAACGTATTCTATGTAGCTCCAATTAATATCTTCTTTGGTGCATTCCTCCTGCTCCATCTTGAAAACATGATGCAAAAAAAAAAACGAAGAAATAAAATTTCATTTGCAGAACACAGATTTATAACAAATATGTCAAAGTGAGTACCTGATTAAAATGTTGTGGTAGCTTCTCATTGGTAAAATTAATGCAAAATTGTTCAAAACTACACGTATAAAATTTTAGTTAGTGGGCACCTGTAAAGAGTAGCTATGACATCACCTTCCCAGTATTTTTAGACCGTTGCTTACCTGTTAGTTTCAAAATTCTCAAACCATTTATATCAAGAACTTAAATCAGACATTTTGAATTTGAATCGCCTGGGACGTTTTGTCTCACTCTAATTATCAGTCGATTTGATCCAATCCCTATACATATATATATATATATATATATATATATATAATCTTTGTCTTTTTGATTTTCGGCCCCATAATGTTTAATTACAATCTTCTTCTCTAGTTCTTGTTGTATGTTCAATTTATCCATTTATTGATTAGTTCCTATTGATAACGTTGAATTTTTGAAACAATTATTTCTTTTCCTATTGCATGTCCTATTGGTTTCTTGTCCAAGGGAATGAATTGGCTGCTTCAACTATGTCCGTGTGTGTATTGTGTAATAAGGAAAGAAAATATAAAAGGGGAAAATCGATTGTTGGCATTTGCCTTTTATTTTCAAGAAAACAAAATAAGAAAGATCATTCGTATGTCTCTACATATACACCGCGAGTAGACAATCACTTTCTTATTTGGAGTTGATTTGAGGGATGAAGATTTTTATCTACACTTTCACCGGAAAGCACTGACTACATTGACAGGCATGACCAAGATCAACAGAGTGGGATTTTGCCGGAAAGCGGCCGAAGGATGGAGCAGGCGTTTGAAAAGATAATACTCTATATATATATATATATCTTTTCTTTGTCTTTTTGGTTTTCGACTCATAATTTTAATTACAATCTTCTTCTCTAATTTTTGTGTATGTTCGATTTTCATGTTCAATTCATCCGTTTATTGATTTGTTCCTACCGATAACGTTGAATTTTTAAACAATTATTTGTTGTCTTATTGCATGTCCTATTGGTTTCTTGTCTTCTTCAACTATGACGTGTGTGTATTGTGTAATAAAGAAAGAAAATATAACGAGGGAAAATCGACCGTTGACATTTGCCTTTTATTTACAAGAAAACAAAATAAGAAAGATCCTTCTTATGTCTCTATATATACACCAAACAGAGTAGACGATCACTATGCTACTGGAGTCGAGAGGAGGGATGAAGATTTTTATCTACACTTTCACCGGAAAGCACCATTGCATTGTGAAGGCAAGACCAAGTTCAACAGTGGGATTTTTTTGGGAAGCGCCCAGGAGGATGGAGCGGAGGCGTTTGAAAAGATAATACTCTCTCTCTCTCTTCTATCTATCTATCTATCTTCTTTTGTCTTTTTTGGTTTTCGACCCCATAATGTTTAATTACAATATTCTTCTCTAGTTCTTGTTGCATGTTCAATTCATCCGTTTATTGATTAGTTGCTACTCATAACGTTGAATTTTTGAAATAATTATTTGTTGTCTATTGCATGTTCTATCGGTTTCTTTTCCAGCTTAATGCATTAGCTTATTGTCTTCTTCAACTATGTCCGTGTGTGTATTGTGTAATAAGAAATAAAATATAACAGAGGAAATCGACCGATGGCATTTGCCTTTTATTTTCAAGAAAACAAAATAAGGAAGATCCCTCTTATGTGTTTATATATCCATCGGACAAAGTGGACGATCACTTTGCGCTAGAGTTGAGAGGAGGGATGAAGATTATTATCTACACTTTCACCCTAGGAAAGCACCGATTTGCATTGACAAAGGCATGACAAAGATCAACAGAGTGAGATTTTGCGTTTTAAAGCGGCCGAAGGATGGAGGAGACATTTTAAAAGATAATACTCTCTCTCTCTCTCTCTCTCTCTCTCTCTCTCTCTCTCTCTCTTTTCTTTGTCTTTTTTGGTTTTTGACCCCATAATGATTAATTACAATATTCTTCTCTAGTTCTTATTGTATGCTTAATTTTCATGTTCAATTCATCCATTTATTGATTAGTTCCTACTGATAACGTTGAATTTTTAAACAATTATTTGTTGTCATATTGCATGTCCAATTGGTTTTTGTCCAAGCAAATGAATTGGCTTCTTGTCTTTTTCGACTAAGTCCGTGTGTGTAGTGTTTAATAAGGAAAGAAAATATAACAGGGGAAAATTGACTGTTGGCATTTCCCTTTTATTTTCAAGAAAACAAAATAAGAAAGATACTTCTTGGAAAGCAATGACTCCATTGACGAAGGCGGACCAAGATCAACGAGTTAGATTATGTAAGTCCGGCTACGATAATCTAGAGGGGGGTGAATAGATTATCTCCATCTTTTCGATTTCGTCCCTCTTTTAACAATCGAATGCTCAAACAAAATAATGAAGGTGCGGAATGTAAACAACACACGCCGATTTAAAGAGGTTCAACCCACTAGGGCCTAATCCTCTACCACCCCAAAAGATATCAGGGATGGATTTGAAAAGAGAAAAAGATTTTATTAATAATTACCAAAATTATTACAACAAAATCTTACACCAACACCTTGAAGAGCACCACACTCTTCTTCAACACCACCTTTGAGATTACCACAATCTCACTTGAAGATTACCACAATCTCCAAACGGCACCTTGTGAAGATTACCACAATCTTCACCCTCAAGAAGCACCACACTCTTCAACACCTCAACAAGAAGATTACCACAATCTTCTTGCACCTAACACCTAGATCACCCAAGTGTGTTCTTACCACAAGAACACTCACAAGGATATCTTGTGTTTGAATGACGACCACAAATTCAAGATTACAACTCGATAATGAATAATACAATTGAGTGCAAGTGTAATCAAGAATAGCTAGACCTCAAGAATGTGAAAGTGATAAGCTAGGCAAATTTACTACAAGAATAATAACAATGAGAGACCAAGTGTTTGCTTGAAGTGTATCTTGTTGTGTTGTAGTTTTTCTCTCTTGTTGTGTTGCTTCAATTCTTCCGCTATTTATAGAAGATGTCTTGTACATGATAGGCTCCTCTTGGGGACATGAATTTACGTAAAAAATTGCAAGACAATTGAAGAAAAGAGTCATAGAGATCAATCCCACAATTTAGGGAAAAGTCATCACGACAACGGTTAGAATTTTCTTTGTCAAAGCATAGGCGGCCGGTCGCACATTTAAATAGAGTTTGAAACATATAGCACCAAATTAACACAGGCGGCCGGTCAAGGGCACCTCGGTCGAGCCTATGTGCGACGGTTGCACATGACCGAGCGATTTTAAGAGTTCTCAAGTTTCATTTCACGAAACTTATTCCCAGTGTAATTCGCTCGCCCGGTCGACCGGTCGACCTCCTCATTGACAAGTTGTCCGATTTTTATCAAAAATAAACCTCAAGAAATACTCCGAAAAATTCGTAAAAACATTTTAAACCAATCGGGAGTATTTAGGACAACATTAGAAATATAGTTTTGAAGAAATAAAACATTTACACAAAAGTGTTGTCCGATATAAATACCAATAAATACTCAGAAAGATAGTAGAAACATTTTAGAACAATTGGGAGTATTAGGACAACATAATTTCAATGTAAAAAACCCGTTGACTTAAAAGCATTAAATGTGTTGTCCAATTTTATATCGAAAATAAACTTGAGGAAATACTCAGAAAAATATTAAAACCATTTTAAAACATTTAGGAGTATTTGGACAACCTTTAAAAACATTGTTTTGGTGTAAAATCAAAATCATCAAAATCATGATAAAACCATTTATCAAACAATCTCCCTTTTTGATGATTACAAACCAAAACAATTTTAACGAGATCGATTTTGAAAACAAAATAATTTTACCGGTTAAAGAGAACTATCCGTTGTGAGCGACAACATTCCATGCAATAAAAACACAAGGATGGGAGTAGAGATATTCAAACATATATAGCAAATGCTCCCCTATCAACATGCACAACAACAGATTATATAGAAGCAACTTAAACATAAGCTAAAATATTAGCTATTCGATATTGAGCTTAAGTATCAAGAACTTAAAAGCTCCTGTCAAAGATACATCATTAGAACCGTATATGAGTCCATACTACAACCAATGGACCATGATTCATACATAACCATAATGCACCAAGTGGACTAAATATGATCCACAACTTATGGCTTTATGAAGCCATAGCTTATAGCTTCTTTTCGTTAAGCTTATCTTAGCTTTGATGAGCTAATGAGCTTATAACCTGTTTCTCCCCCTTTGGAATCATCAAAAAGAATGTTAGCACGATAAATACATCATATATTCTTATCAAAGTGCGCAAGTAAACCGATGTATCGAGCTATTTGAGCATTGAAGCTTATAAACCAAATAGGAGGGAAAAGTCGAATCATACGACTTGTAGAGGTTTATGAAAACTCATTTGATAAGCAAAACATGATCTCTATAAGTGTATAAGACTTTTGAAATCGAGAGAATCATGTAGGTGATGAATTTTTTCATTGAAACGCTTTATCGAACACTTGGCGGGCGTCAAAAATAGAAAAAGTTAGATATAGCCCTTGTAAATGCAATCAAGCCAAGTTTTTCATCACCAAAAACAGTTCAAACACATAACAATACATCATAAATGACAAGCTCATCAAATTCATATGAAACTTCCATCAACAATATAACAAATAAGTCACAATCTCAGGGTTCAACCGATTAAGCAAAGGAAGTAGAATTCTTACCATCTAATCGGTAAAGACGAGCAATGATGATGATAATCGAGCTAGATAATCCCCAAAATATATAATGTATGCAATAAAACAAATTTTGAGTGAAATTTGTGTGCAATTCGTGAAGGGACGAAAAATGGACAAAATAAGCCAAAATGGCGAAGTCCGGAAACAGAACTATTTTTAGCCAAAAAATCATCCGACGGTCCGGTCTAGGGGCATGGGCGACGGTCGGCGGAGGCGACGGTCGTCTTGTCACCCCGATCAGCCCAGTGGTTCTTTTTGTTTTGAAAATCCGAAATTTGATCCAAGAATCCGATTTTTCGCCTTCCCTAAGTTTTAAAACGTGCAAAATGCAAACGTAGACCTCATTCAATATACATTATGTCATAATCAAGCTCGAAATGAGGTAAAATACTCGTGGTTAACGATCAAAAAAGTCCGCGAGTTATCCTTGAGACGGAATTAAACACATCTCAAGTTTTTGTTAAAAATCACAATCCCTTAAAAATATATCGAATCTCAATATGTTTAGTTCGATTATGACGAACCAAATTTTGAATACGAATAACCGTATAATAGATACCAAACTTGTTATCCCGAAAAAAATAAGAACGTTTTAAATCTTTGGATACAACAAGTCATAAGAAGAAGTGCCTTTCAAATATTTGAAAATTTCTTTTAATGGCACTTTAATGAGATTCGTTGGGATAGTTTTTGAAGTCGAGCATATAGACATAAGGTATATGGAATGTCGAGTCTATAGGAATAATACAAGAAGACATACCTCGAATTTGTTTGTCAACCGACATGCCTTTCTCAACCTTTGTCAATCTCTTCATTGATAGCCATAGAGGTTGGAATGATTCTTCCTTCTTCAATGCCTAACTCCTTCAAGAGTTCTTTTGAAATGTAACCATCTACTTGGCATTGAATGATTTGAAGTCCAAGCAAGAAATCATGCTCATTTCAAGTACACCTTGCATCAACTTAGAGAACATATCTTGCACAAATATTCATTAGTAGCACCAAAAATATTCTCATAAATATGCACAAGTTTAAACAATATTGCCCTTTTTCACAAACAAAGAGAGTAGTATCAACTTTACCTTTTGTAAAATCATTTAGCAAAAATAGCTAAGTGTATCATACCATACACGGGGTACTTGTTTTAAACCATACACGGCCTTAAAAACAATCATTTGGCCTGGAAAAATTTTAAACCCCGGAGGTTGTTTTACATAGACTTCTTCTTGAATAAAACCATTTAGAAATTTGGATTTAACATCCATTTGGTAAAGCTTGAAATTTTCTTAAAACAAGAATGAGCAAGTAAAATGCAAATAGCTACAAAATGTGCTATGAGTGCAAATGTTACATCAAAATCGATTACCTTCTTCTTGAAAATACCTTCGAGCTACTAACCTCGCCTTAGTTCGACCAATGTTGCCTTGGTCATCGAGTTTGTTCGGAATACCCTTTTTATCTTCTTCATCACTATCATCATAGGGTATCCAATTGATCTAAGGTGTTCATAATAGAACATTTATATCCAAATATTTGGAGTACTTCATTTCTCATCTACACAACTTAACAAACTCATTAATGGCATCGCTTATATAAGCAAGAAAAAATAGCCCAAGTGTAAAAACATGCCTCAATCACAAAATATCTTGCATAGTAGAAATAGACACTATATATAGAGACCATGAGCAAGAAACACATACTATGCTTTTAGAATATCATCAAGAGTCTAATAAATCATGCAAGTTCAAATAAGCTTAAGAAAGCTATAAAAGGTCTCTTTTGAAATTTGCAAATCCGATATCATATAGTTGAGACCTTATTTAAAAGAAGTATTTGAACAAGAGTTGACAAAGCAAATATGTGCAATCAAATATCGAATAGTGCCTTTCAAAAATCTAAAAATCCTCTTAATGGCACTTGTATGAAACACTATGAAAAACAAGCACATAGGCATATGGCAATACACAAGTAAACGCACCTCGATAATTTATGCCTTTTCTTGACAAAATAATGACGTAAATGGCCATTTGTGAAAATATGTAAATCTACACAATTCTTAAAACATATCTAAAGACAAATCATAATGATAAAAGTGTAAGGCTAAGAGATATCACAAGTAAGCTCATGCCATAAAAATCCATAAAAGATGATAACACACTTTAGTCTACAAAAATGCACAAGAGTTTTAAAAACATCAAATAAGGTCTTCTTTTTCAAAAATATTTTAAAAGCACAAGTATATATTGAAGACCTTAAAAAAATAAATATTTGAAAACTCATTTTGCAATTAAGACACCAATAAAAGCATGCATAATAACAAAATAAAATGCATATTTAAATAGGGAGATACGGGTTACCAATTACGCCATTTCCATGGGTTGTGTCGTTCCCATTGTTGATGATATCTTCCCCTTGAGAAGTCACTTTGTTGATGATGACTTCTTTGATTGCTCCATTTCAAGGTTTGTTGCTTTCCCATTGTTGAAAGTCTCTTCTTCTTTGAAAATCATCTTGTTGATGATGTCTTTGCCATTTCCAAGGATTGTGTTCTTCCCATTTTTGATTATACCCTCTTCTTGGAAGTTGGCTTTGTCGAAAATAGTTTCTCCTTCTTTGATCAAATGAAACGGTCATTTGATGTCTTCTTGGCGGTATAAATTTTCTTCGATCATTATTTCACGGGTACCTAATATGACATTGTTTTGTGGTACCCTCATGTGTTTGGGTCCTTTGGGATTAGTCTTGAGACTTTTAGGTCTCCAACAATAATTGGAGTTATTTCTAGCCCGACAAGTATTTACCGTATGACCCTTTTTACCGCAATAAAAACATGTAATAATTCTAGGAGCATAATGACCAACGTGCTTAGAGACTTGATTCTTTTTCATGTGATTGACATCCTAGGCTTATGATCAAGTTCTAGTTTGAATTATCACAACAATCAACAATATTGGTCATTCTATCGGACTCAAGTTGGATTTAGATAAATCATTTTTCAAGCAATTTATATCCTCAACAAGAGTACTATTTTCTTTCTCAAGGTTTCTAACCTTATCAAGAGTGGTGGTGTGAGCACATGATAGTGATTCATAGGAAGTAAATAAACTATCCTTATCATTTTTCAAAACAATGAATTCCTTTTTCAAATTTTTGTATTTAACAAGTAAGTTTTGGAATTCATCTTGTAGTTCATCATAATCATTTTGCAAATCACTATAATCATTTTGAATAGCAATATCATAGGAAGTAGATGGTTTAAGACATACCTCATTTTCTTCTTCGATGCCCATAAAACAATATTCAACTTCTTCATAGTTGGAAGTTGTAAGAGGCTTGTTCCTTAGATTTGAGCTTGTATCCCTTTGAGAAGTAGATGCTTTTGTTTGACTCTCTCATTTGCAAATACTCCATGGATGGCTTCTAATTTTTGCCATGCTTCATGTGCCGATCAATTCTATAAAATGTTCATATTCCAAATTAGTAAATGAACAATACAAGATATTTAGAGCCTTACCGTTTAAGGAGATGATTTTCTTCTCTTCATCATTGAGCTTTTTGAAGCCTTTTGATGTGTGTGGTGTATCTTTCATCGGAATGGATTCTCCATTAATGACGGTGTTCCAAATGTCAAACCCGCAACCTTGTAAATAGCATTCCATTCTTTCTTTCCAAAATATAAAATTTTTGGAATCAAACCGAGGTGGCTTGGTGGTGGAGGTGCGGATAGATGAGCTTCGTTCAGTAGCCGACGATCGTTTTCTCTTCACTCGCGATGTGAAACGAGCTTGCCAAAAGTTTGGCTCGATACCACCTGTAAGTCCAGCGGCTACGATAATCTAGAGGGGGTGAATAGATTATCTCCATCTTTTCGATTTCGTCCTCTTTTAACAATCGAATGCTCAAACAAAATAATGAAGGTGCGGAATGTAAACAACACACGTCGATTTAAAGAGGTTCAACCCACCTAGGGCCTAATCCTCTACCACCCCAAAGATATCAGGATGGATTTCGAAAAGAGAAAAAGATTTTATTAATAATTACCAAAATTATTACAACAAAATCTTACACCAACACCTTGAAGAGCACCACACTCTTCTTCAACACCACCTTTGAGATTACCACAATCTCACTTGAAGATTACCACAATCTCCAAACGGCACCTTGTGAAGATTACCACAATCTTCACCCTTGAAGAGCACCACACTCTTCAACACCTCAACAAGAAGATTACCACAATCTTCTTGCACCTAACACCTAGATCACCCAAGTGTGTTCTTACCACAAGAACACTCACAAGGATATCTTGTGTTTGAATGACGACCACAAATTCAAGATTACAACTCGATAATGAATAATACAATTGAGTGCAAGTGTAATCAAGAATAGCCTAGACCTCAAGAATGTGAAAGTGATAAGCTAGGCAAATTTACAACAAGAATAATAACAATGAAAGACCAAGTGTTTGCTTGAAGTGTATCTTGTTGTGTTGTAGTTTTCTCTCTTGTTGTGTTGCTTCAATTCTTCCTCTATTTATAGAAGATGTCTTGTACATGATAGGCTCCTCTTGGGGACATGAATTCTGTAAAAAATTGCAAGACAATTGAAGAAAAGAGCTGTTAGAGATCAATCCCACAATTTAGGGAAAAGTGTCACGCACAACGGTTAGAATTTTCTTTGTCAAAGCATAGGCGACGGTCGCGCACGAAATAGAGTTTGAAACATATAGCACCAAATTAACACGCAGGCGACTCGGTCGAAGGGCACCTCGACCGGTCGAGCCTATGTGCGACCGGTTTCATTTGAACGATTTTAAGAGTTCTCAAGTTTTGTTTCACGAAACTTGTTCCTGTGTACGGTCGCTCATCGACTGGTCGACCTCCTCATTGACAAGTTGTCCGATTTTTATCAAAAATAAACCTCAAGAAATACTCCGAAAAATTCGTAAAAACATTTTAAACCGATCGGGAGTATTTAGGACAACATTAGAAATATAGTTTTGAAGAAATAAAACATTTACACAAAAAGTGTTGTCCGATATAAATACCAATAAATACTCCGAAAGATAGTAGAAACATTTTAGAACAATTGGGAGTATTAGGACAACATAATTTCAATGTAAAAAACCCGTTGACTTAAAAGCATTAAATGTGTTGTCCAATTTTATATCGAAAATAAACTTGAGGAAATACTCAGAAAAATATTAAAACCATTTTAAAACATTTAGGAGTATTTGGACAACCTTTAAAAACATTGTTTTGGTGTAAAATCAAAATCATCAAAATCATGATAAAACCATTTATCAAACAGATTATACCGAAAGCGTCAGGAGGATGAAAGGCGTTTGTATATCCTATTGGTTTCTTGTCCAACCAAATCAATGGCTTCTTGTCTTCTTCAATTATGTCGAGTGTGTGTATTGTGTAATAAGGAAAGAAAATATAAAAGGGAAAAATCGACCGTTGGCATTTGCCTTTTATTTTCAAGAAAACAAACTAAGAAAGATCATTCTTATGTCTCTATATATACACCGGACATGAGTATACAATCACTTTCTTATTTGGAATTGAGAAGATGTATGGAGATTTTTATCTACACTTTCACCGGAAAAGCACCGACTCCATTGTGAAGGCAAAACCAAGATCAACAGTGGGATTTTGTCAAAAACAGTCGAATGATAGAGCATACGTTTGAAAAGACAATACTCTCTCTCTCTCTCTCTCTCTCTCTCTCTCTATATATATATATATATATATATATATATATATATCTTTTCTTTGTCTTTTTTGGTTTTCGATCTCATAATGTTTAATTACAATCTTCTTCTCAAGTTCTTGTTGCATGTTCAATTTTCATGTTCAATTCAACTGTTTGTTGATTAGTTCCTAATTATAACGTTGACTTTTTGAAATAATTATTTGTTGTCCTATCCCATGTTCTAATTGTTTCTTGTCCAAGTGAATCAATTGGCTTCTTGTCTTCTTCAACTATGTTCGTGTGTGTATTGTGTAATAAGCAAAGAAAATATAATAGGGAAAAATCGGTCGTTGGCATTTGCCTTTTGTTTTCAAAAAAACAAAATAAGGAAGATCCTTCTTACGTCTCTATATATACACCGGAAAGAGTAGACGATCACTTTGCGCTGGAGTAGAGAGAAGGGGTGAAGATTTTTATCTACACTTTCACTGGAAAGCACCGACTGCATTGACGAAGGCAAGACCAAGATCAATAGAGTCGGATTTTGCCGGAAAGCGGCCGGAGGATGGAGCAGACGTTTGAAAATATAATACTCTCTCTCTCTTTTGTCTTTTTTGGTTTTCGGTCCCATAATGTTTAATTAAAATCTTCTTCTCTAGTTCTTGTTGTATGTTCAATTTTCATGTTCAATTCATCCGTTTATTGATTAGTTCCTACTGATAACGTTGAATTTTTGAAACAATTATTTGTTGTCCTATTGCATGTCCTATTGGTTTCTTTTCCAAGCGAATGAATTAGCTTATTGTCTTCTTCAACTATGTTCGTGTGTGTATTGTGTAATAAGGAAATAAAATATAACAGAGAAAAATCGACTATTGGCATTTGCCTTTTATTTTCAAGAAAACAAAATAAGGAAAGATCTTTCTTATGTCTCTATATATACAATGGACAAAGTAGACGATGACTTTGCCACTGGAGTTGAGAGAAGGGATGAAGATTTTTATCTACACGTTCACCGGAAAGCACCGACTCCATTGACAAAGGCAAGACCAAGATCAACAGAGTTGGATTTTGTCGGAAAGCGGCCGAAGGATAGAGTAGACGTTTTAAAAGATAATACTCTCTCTCTTTCCCTTTTCTGGTTTTCGACCCTATATTGTTTAATTACAATCTTCTCTAGTTCTTGTTGTATGCTTAATTTTCATGTTCAATTCATCCATTTTTTGATTAGTTTCTACTGATAACGTTGAATTTTTTAAACAATTATTTGTTGTTATATTGCATGTCCAATTGGTTTTTTGTCCAAGCAAATGAATTGGCTTCTTGTCTTCTTCGACTATATCCGTGTGTGTAGTGTTTAATAAGGAAAAAAAAATATAACGGGGGAAAATTGACTGTTGGCATTTGCCTTTTATTTTCAAGAAAACAAAATAAGAAAGATTCTTTTTGGAAAGCAATGACTACATTGACGAAGGCCATACCAAGATCAACAGAGTTAGATTTTACCAGAAAGCGTCTGGAGCATGAAGGAGACGTTTGAAAAGATAATTCTCTCTCTCTCTCTCTCTCTCTCTCTATATATATATATATATATATATATATATATATATATACACATACTGAGAGGAAAATTGACCGTTGGCATTTGGCTTTTATTTTCAAGAAAACAAAATAATGAAGATCTTCTTATGTTTCAATATATACACCAGGACATAGTAGTAGACGATCACTTTGCGCTAGAGTTGAGAGGAGGGATCGGGCGTATCCTTGCATTCAAATAGGGGTAAAAGTTTTTGAAAATTTTGTTATTTATATGTATATTTTATTTTAAAATGTTTATTTTTAGTATTAAATATTTATTTTTTATTGATTTAGCCCCCCAAAGATACGAGTCTAGCTCCGCCCCTGGGAGGGATGGAGATTTTTATCTACACTTTCACCGGAAAGCACCGACTACATTTACAAAGGCATGACCAAAATCAACAGAGTGGGATTTTTCTTGGGAAAGCGACCGAATGATGGAGAAGACGTTTGAAAAAGATATATACATATATATATATAGGGGGGATACAATGAGTCCATATATTATAGTGAGACATTGTGGACTCATCTCAACCCTCCTTTATCTATATCAATGGCTAAGATAAATAGGGGTTAAAATTACATTAAACATTTAATTAAGGTAAAATAAGGGTATAATTGTCAAAACAAACATGTGGGGACCATCCAAATATGGAATCGAGTTATTAGGAGAGATAAAATCATGTGGGGAGAGAAAATCGCGAAAAAATCACGATGAAGAGAGAAACTCACGCATGTGCTCTGGCATGAAGTATATTGTACACTTATCATATATTTGATGTATACTTAACACTATTTTCTTTGTATGTTTAACATAATTTTACTACATATTAAAATGGTCAAACAAAAACAAAACGGACCGTGAATCAAGGAATCGGTAATAGAGAGAGAGAACCACGCTCATTAACATGTGGGGAGTGGATTAAGTAAATCGTTGTAGAGAGAGAAAATCACGCTCATTATTGTCTGTATATTTAACATATATTTAATGTATATTTAACACTATTATGTTGTATATTTAACATATTTGTCTTTGCATATTACAATTGTCAACAAAAATATAAGTATACAACAAAACACATAAGTATACTGACAAAACACATATAAGTACAAACAAAACACATATAAGTATACAATAAGTGTACAACAACATAAATACATACATCAAAAATTAACTACTTATACAAAAAACACATCTAAGTATATATCGAAAAATATCTAAGTACAAAGTAATCCTCTTTCGCCTCCTAGTAGTCCCTTGTTTTCTCCACGTCAACATCGTCTTCTTCACCAATCCTCTGATCATGTCCTTTATTCTGAAACCCCAAAAAATATCTCTCGAACTCCGGCACTCCAATCGCCTTTAACAAAAAACTCGGCTAACTCCTCCACCATCCCCGAATCAAGCATATCGTCGACTAAAACTCAAAAAAAAAATTAATCATGAATTGGTGTATATTTATAATTATGATTAATTATATGACATCATCTTCCTAAATCTGAACTAGCAGAAGCCCAGCATTATCACAAATTATTAACTTAACCATCAAAACAGGTCCATCCACCAAAACCAAACACAATAGAGCAAAAAAACAGAACATGCCCAATAAAATCGAACTTTACTGAACAAGATACAAACACCAGCTCCGTCAAACAGCGCCTCAACCTCGACTACTTCGATCTCATCTCTGGCGAGCTGAAATCGGCAAGCGACGACATGAGCAACACGGTGGTCGGGAGAGTGCAAAGCTTGATGAGCGCCGTGGTGACGAGATCTTCAGTTACCAAAATGACGAGATCTTCAGTTACTAAAATTAAATAATATTATGTAATTGTGTAATTACAATATTGCCCTTTTCAGGTTTAAAATAAATTGAAAATGATTATTAAATTGGTAAATCTCAACATCTAAAATTATAGATTTGTGGCCAGGATTAGTCCACACTGTCTCACTCTAATTATCTGGTCTCATTTGATCCAATTCCTATATATATATAATCTGTCTTTTTTGGTTTTCGGCCCCATAATGTTTAATTACAATCTTCTTCTCTAGTTCTTGTTGTATGTTCAATTTTCATGTTCAATTCATCCGTTTATTGATTAGTTCCTATTGATAACGTTGAATTTTTGAAATAATTATTTATTTTCCTATTGCATGTCCTATTGGTTTCTTGTCCAAGGGAATGAATTGGCTTCTTCAACTATGTCCGTGTGTGAATTGTGTAATAAAGAAAGAAAATATAACGGGGGAAATCAACAGTTGCCATTTGCCTTTTATTTTCAAAAAAAAACAAAATAAGGAAGATCCTTCTTATGTCTCTATATATACAGGACGAGTAGTAGCGATCACTTTACACTTTGGAGTTGAGAGAGGGATGAAGATTTTTATCTACACTTTCACCGGAAAGCGCCCATTGCATTGTGAAGGCAAGACCAAGATCAACAGTGGGATTTTGCCGGAAATCGGCCGGAGGATGGAGCGAGATGTTTGAAAAGATAATACTCTCTCGTCATCCTTTGTCTTTTTTGGTTTTCAACCCCATAATATTTACTTTCAATCTTCTTCCCTAGTTCTTGTTGTATGTTCAATTTCCATGTTCAATTCATCCATTTATTAATTAGTTCCTACTGATAAGTGATAACGTTGAATTTTTGAAACAATTATTTGTTGTCGTATTGCATGTTCTATTAGTTTCTTGTCCACGCGAATGAATTGGCTTCTTGTCTTCTTCAACTATGTCTATGTGTGTATTGTGTAATAAGGAAAGAAAAAATAGCATGGGAAAATTGACCATTGGCATTGCCTTTTATTTTCAAGAAAATAAAATAAAGAAGATCATTCTTATGTCTCTATATATACACGGACACGAGTATACAATCACTTTGCGATCACTGGAGTTGAGAAGAGGATGAAGATTATAATTTGCACTTTCACCGGAAAGCATCGATTGCATTGACTACTTTGTCCTCTCTACTCCAGCGCAAAGTGATCGTCTACTTTGTCCGCTGTATATATAGAGACATAGAAATGATCTTCCTTATTTTGTTTTCTTGAACATAAAAGGCAAATGGCAACAATCGATTTTCCTCTGTTATATTTTATTTCCTTATTACACAATACACACATCATAGTTGAAGAAGACAAGAAGCCAATTCATTCGCTTGGACAAAAAACTAATAGGACATGCAATACGGCAACAAATAATTATTTCAAAAATTCAACGTTATCAGTAGGAACTAATCAATAAATGGATGAATTGAACATGAAACTGAACATACAACAAGAACTAGGGAAGAAGATTGAAAGTAAACATTATGGGGTCGAAAACCAAAAAAGACAAAGAACAGAGAGAGAGTATTATCTATTCAAACATCTGCTCCATCCTCCGACCGTTTTCCGGCAAAATCCCACTTTGTTGATCTTGGTCTTGCCTTCGTCAATGCAGTCGGTGCTTTCCGGTGAAAGTGTAGATAAAAATCTTCATCCCTCCTCTCAACTCCAGCGCAAAGTGATCGTCTACTCTGCCCGGTGTATATATAGAGACATAAGAAGGATCTTTCGTTTTTTGTTTTCATGAAAATAAAAGGCAAATGCCAACGCTCTATTTTCCCTTGTTATATTTTCTTTCCTTATTTCACAATACACACACGGACATAGTTGAAGAAGACAAGCCAACCAAGCGATTTGCTTGGACAAGAAACAAACATCAAATAGGACATACAATACAATAGAACAACAAATAGTTGTTTTAAAAATTCAACGTTATCAGTAGGAACTAATCAATAAACGGATGAATTGAACATGAAAATTGAACATGAAACAAGAACTAGAGAAGAAGATTGTAATTAAACATTATGGGGTCGAAAACCAATAAAGACAGAGAAGAGAGAGAGAGAGAGAGAGAGAGAGAGAGAGAGAGAGAGAGAGAGAGTATTATCTTTTCAAACGTCTGCTTCATCCTCCGGACGCTTTCTGGCAAAATCTAACTCTGTTGATCTTGGTCTGGCCTTCGTCAATGGAGTCATTGTTTTCCAAGAAAGATCTTCATTATTTTGTTTTCTTGAAAATAAAAGGCAAATCCAACAGTCAGTTTTCCCGTTATATTTTCTTTCCTTATTAAACAATACACACACGGACATAGTCGAAGAAGACAAGAAGCCAATTCATTCGCTTGGACGAGAAACCAATTGGACATGCAATAGGATAGCAAATATGTGTTTCAAAAATTCAACGTTATCAGTAGACTATTTGCAGAGCATCATACTCTTGTGGAGAGATTCGAATGGATAATAACCATTTATACGTTTTATCGAAGCCTGCTCAACGCTTGAAATATATTTCATTGTTAAGAAAAAGTATATGTTCAACTATCTCGGAAGAGGCATTTGGTTTTGCAGCTTGTAGAGCCCTCTCGGATATCTCTGCCATTAGACTCTTGTTGTCTGTCAAAAATCACGTACTGTCAGAAACGCTTAGCACAAGAATAGCAAATAGCTTCATAGATTTCCAGTTGGTGACAACAGCTGCCACATAATGTATATATAAAAGTGGAAGCAAATAAATCATGAATTCCCCATTAAAGTAATCAGACCCCAGTTTTGGTTATAGGATATAAGAAAATGTGAAAAGATAATTAGCAACATATGTTTAAGCCATAAACTCAACTCAACTTAGATTAATAAGCCTAATACCAAGTTCATTTAAGGTTAGCTATCTAGATCCACCACATTCACTCTGGTACACATCAGGGATCATTTTAAGTGTTCAATCACAAGGACTTGAATGTTATTTAACTACCAAATTTCGTGAACTGTTTAGGTTAGTCACTAACATTTTGAGGTTTCCAACTCAGGCATCTTATCATTATTTGCATGCATTGCACTATATCACTGTCAATCATATAATTTTATCTTCAGATGCAACCAGTTTAACCAAATAAATTATACTCAAAGTGTCGATAAGATTATAATATATATAAACTGCAAGCATATGCAAGTACATAGGCAACCAATTACAGCTTTTTATGAATTTTAAAGCATCCCAGCCAGGTTCTTTCCCAGTTATGTGGTTATGATATGCATTCAAGCTTGCAATTTTGTGAATACAATTGCATTATTATAGCTTCTATATTTTAACCAGAGAAAACTGCAACACGAATTACTCACTCATTTTTCAGCAGATTTGACATAAATAGTATATAAGTACAAAATAAGCCCAACAAGCATTTCATCGTAACTTGACATACAAAAAGACTCAGCAAGGATACTACTGTTGACAATAAATTAATCAGCAACTGCAGCCTACATGATTATTTTCGAGGCATCATTGCAAATTAGAACTCAAGGCAGTGGTCTTGTAGAATAAGTAGCACAATCCTTGATTAAGACAATAGATCAGCAGTTTAATTTTCTTGGTGTTCCATTCCTACATCAGTTGGTATCACAATAGAGCGGTCTCTTATGCCAATTGATGACGGACAAGAACATTGGAGAATAACTTAATCAATTCAGAAATCTAATGCGAAAAACTACAGAGATTTATCAGTAATTCAAATTTAATTATAATGGCATCAGAATGGAAGTTAAGCCACACCCTGTAAATGCTCTAGAACAAATGAATCATTTCAAAGAAGAGAAACATATGAAAAGGGGAAATAAATTCAAAACAATTGATGACTTTCCAATTCAAAGAATGTAAGCTTTCTAACTGTTACTTTATCTAATGCCTTATCTTTTCCATCAATTTCTCACTCCTGGCAGATAAATACGTTCCACTGGAAAGTTATGATGCTGGTGATACCACAAAACATCGACGCTATTAAATTTTGAAGTACAACATGGAAGAAAAATTGGATTGAGTTTTGGCTCCATGTTTAAGTAATTAAAAGCCAAGAACGCTCAGTGAATAAACTAAACTACACTACCAAACTAGATTAATTATGCAAACGGGCCATTCAACTCAACACTCAAAAGGTGTCAAATAAACACATAATATATTGTTTACATCACCTCTACAAAAACATAGGAGCCAAAAGAATCTCTACATTAAAGGAAGGCAAGTAACTAAATTACCTTTCAAAATGATTTATGTCATTCTATCCAATTCCCTTTTTTTTTTTAATTACGTACCATATATAGACTTGCATATGTGAAGTAATACCCTTTATAACTATATTATTCTATAAACATTGCCAATATAAAATAAATCTGACAATATACATAATAATATTTAAATGGTTTGGAACAAGAAATGGCAATGAGTTTCTTACAATTTTATAGTAGTACCTCTTTCGCTCCACTTGAAATTTGTTAATGTGTTATAGACGTTCTCTTGTAGAATATACTTAATGCAAAGATAAAAGTGAAAGGTGGAATTTTTTATGTGCATAAAAATGGATGTGAAATATATTGCTACGATCGTATCCAAAGTTGTACCAAAGAATAACTAAATTTGTTGTCTCTTGAAAGCACAAACGAAAATAAAGCTGAAAAGAGGAGAAAGCAATCAGCATCCATTACTCCTAGGACACAAATTAGGCTCTTTAGAAAATAAAAATAAAATAAGACAACTGACCTGCATGTGCTAGCACTACAGTATGTCACCAGCCTACTCTCCAAACTTGCACTCCTTTGTTTAGAGAATCCAACTCACATTCATCCGTAAACAAAAGCAATCAATACTATAAGTTCAACAAATAACCCATGGTAGGAAGTTTAAAGCAGGAATATCTCCAGCTTTTACAATACTACAGATATTATGTTGCTTCTATTTTTTAATCATAAAAATACTCCTATTTAGTTATGACACATTAGGACATTGATAAATTCGTTGTGAAAGTACAATAGGTATGTCATGATTTAATCATAAAAGGCTTAGGAACTTGTCTTTTGCTCAGTTTTGTAAGTTCTTTTATTTAGGGCTGAATCTAATTTTACACTCCTAACTAGTATTTTCCCCCATGGATTGCAATGGGAAGAGATCTACATTTTAAGATATCATTTTATAACTTTCAAGTAAGAATCACAAAGATATAATATATATATACATATATGTGTGTATATATTCCAGTTTATCTAGGGAATTAGAACATATAGTCCAATCAACTTTCGATATTTCAAAGAAACATGTAAATTCTAAATATTATGTGTAAAAAGTTTGCATTTAATAACCTAATTCACTTTATGATAATCATAATTTCTTAAATTTATGATTGGGCATAGCAGTTCAAACTCGAAAATTTTACAACAATGTCAGGGTTTTTTATCTAATCTCCACTATTAACTTTGTCATTTTCAATTAGTTGACTGTCATTAAGTACTAGAACTAATTTAATAAGACAAAGACTCATATGAGACGGTCTCACAGATTAATGTTGTGAGACGGATCCTAAAATGACCCATATTAGCTAAACCATTTGATTTTGGATCTAACTTGCTTTGATTTGTGAAATGGGTTGGATCCGTCTTATAAATTTAAATCCGTGAGACGGTCTCGCATGAGACTTACTCTTATAATAAAGATTCAAACATAAGTGAACTGCATATGTAGACAGCGATAAGAAGCAGCGAAGAAAATATAACATTACAAAAGGACATAATGTGATTTGTGCTTGTGAACGAATTTAACTTCTAGTTGCTAATGATAGCTAACTCGATGCCAATACAAATGACAGTATTCAGTATTGAAGAAACGGAATGGGATTTAAGACATGAGTGTTATAGTTATCTAGGGATCTTCGGATGGAAACTAAATGACTGAACCCTAGAAATCTGGATTGATGAGCATGACAAGAAATAAAGGCAAGCAAATTCGAGAAAGAGGAAGTAGTGTTAAATAACAGAGCATGACCAGAGATTTTAAAGTCAAAGTATGATGAAACATTCTACCACAGTAACACTAAATGAGAGAAGCAACAAAAGAGATTGTAGATGATGTATTTTTGTGAACAATATCAATGATCCATACAAGCTGAAAAGGTTATCATACCCACAATTTCCTGGATGGCACTTCTAAGGGTTGCTGAGTCCAGTTCATCTTCCAGAATAACCCTTGAACCAGCTATATCAGCCATGAGAGAAGCATTTTTGAACTGATGTCCCTCGGCAACATATGGTGATGGTATCTACATAAATCGAAAAGTTAGTAATCATCAAAATGGTAAGTGAAATAGCACTACATAAGCATGCAACATAATGGCAACCAGCTGAAGATTTTCTTAGAAATATCATGGAAAGTTTATGCTTCGTTTTATATTCAATGTTATTAACATCAAGATGATACTATATGGATAAACCCCCTCTCCCGGCTCTGGAAGGCCACCCAACACTCAGAAACGGGAAAAGCTGCATCCAGAATCAACTAAAACGAAAAAACGGAAAGTAAGTTTGCTCTAGTACATTGGTATCAATCATATAAAATATTATTGGTGATAGCAGCATTAAACCATCACTTGTGGATTAACTAGGTCATGTACAATAGACAGAATAACTTGACAGCATTGAAGTACTTCTTGCAAATAATAGGAATTAATGCAATAAGTACCTTAACGGCATTGATCAATCTCATAATCAATAATTATCAAGTGATTCCTTATAATACCTAATATATCTTTCAGATGAAAATATAAGGAAATAATTAGCAAGTCACCTGATTGCATCGATCAATTTCACGGACAAAATCATATTGCAAGGAACAAATCATATGATTAGTATTTGTTTGCATTAGGATCTGACAAATATATGCATCTAAATGCGGGATCTTTGGGCTGATCATTGACCAGACCCATATCAGAAGTTTAGCTAGTATGGCCCGCTGAGAGTTCCACCGGGAGGAAGTCCTGGCAGTGCATCATTTTAGGATCTGGTAGTTAAATTCACCAAATATTGGACTCATGGAACGGCGTTCATCTTTCTCAAGGTGGAAGCATTGCACACACGAGAGCTTGCTTATTCATTCATTCTTAGCACCTATCTTTATCCAAAATCCGAAAAGGAGTTGCTTGGAGGATTGAGAAGCTTATGAGTAACTTTCCCTTTGACGCTCCAAGACAATGAGTGGAGGGATCACCTCATTAATTGGAACCAATTGTGTAAACCGGAAGAAAAGGGATTAAATAAGGGTAAATTGGAAGTAAAAATATCACCTTCACAGCACAGGAAAGCGGTTGGGGATATTCCCAAAAGAATCCAACCCCCTTTGAAACCAAGAGCAAGTACGGCCTATATCAGGATAGATGGAATGCCTCAGCAGGTTCAAGTGCCTCTTATTCTTGTCCTTGGATATTTTTCTCAACGACATTCTTCCTTTTTTCCTTTGATAGAATACAATCGGTGATTGGGCAATATCTGCCTTTCGTAGGATCTCTAGCTAAAAATAGACTTCTTTTAGTTTTCCTATGATTTTATAGTTGTCTCTTGTCCACGAAGCACCATTTCTTCTTATTATATAGGTTCTCCTTGGTCTTCGAACTTCTTCCACTACTTGAAGGACCTAAGTGACAGAGACAGTAGTGGCAATGCAATCTTGCTAAAGTTTTTATCTACTTCTTTAAATCATGGAGTCTGGACAATCCATCCTTCGGGAATTATACTTCTTTCCTAAGTTATTATCTCGCTCTCTCCCTGTCCCTCAGCCTCCATACCTATCCATAGGAAAACGAAGGTACCATTCAAAAATAATGCTTCCTTCTCATTAGTTCACGAGGGGCAATAAACAAAGATTTATTACAAAATAGGAGACCTCATAAGGCAATCCAGTTCCACCAGAAGTAGTGTGCCATGTGTAAAAATCACGATCTCGGGATAGACGTTTGACTTATTAAGAGATGGTTGAAGTTCCATTTGGAACAAACAAAGTCTTCTTGATACGATCTAGGGTCCAAAGACCAAAATATAATGGAATTCAGACTTCTTGATGCGATATAGAGGATACTGGCACTCTGTTTTTCTTCCTTTTTTTTTTTTGGGGGGTGAGGGGGGTGAGGGGTAAGATCTCGCACAGTTTTTGTGTAACTTATTCTAGTGATTTCATGATTGTTGTTCTCTTGCTACATAATCTCTCTTTTGCTCCTTACTAAATGTAAGAGAAAGAAAAAAATCAATTGCTAAATTATACCTGATCATAAAGATCTCTATCCTAAGACTCATAACATAGGTAATTAGACGCATAACCAAGTCCTCGACTACACATTTCCTTAAGTTGCCAAATGTTAAATGGTAGGGCTGTCAATTTCAAAAGATGTAGAACAATCTGACAAGTAAACATTAACGGTTTAGAAAATGTAAACTTATTCTACTAGACACACGAATATTCATTATAATAAAATTTTACACACACTTGTATTAAAACTAATATCTAGTTACCCTAGAGAAGTCCCAAAAACTGCAAATTTCCTGAATTACTCACTTCCTCTCAAGATTATCCTTCTATCTTGCCCCAACATAAAACTCTTAGATGCAATTGAACAAGAGTAGTTTTTTTCATACTGTACACTATTTCCATTAAAAACAGTGGTAGGGGGATGGTCGTTACACATCATTACTTTAATTAATAGGATAATATGGAGAGAAAAAGAATGAGTATATCTTTCTGTTCTTTCTTTTGTGGGGGGGTGGGGGTGGGGGGGGGGGGGGGGTGAGGTAGGGGTGTGCACGGGACTTGGAGATTACCGAAATAACCGATATCCAGACTGAAAAATATCCAAACCGAAAACATTCATTGACTTTTTGACTTTTTCCAGACCGAACCATCCCGAAATTTTATAGGTGCGGTTCTGGATATTTTTCAGATGTTCGTCCGAGAACCATACCGAATCGAAGATACAAATCTAGAACCAATTTTAAATACTTTTTTATACATACATATATAATATTTTTATCTTATTTATATAATGGTAGTGAGTTAAGGTTAACTACATGTTCTTTGACAATACTATATCAAATATAATAATAAAACTTCTCAAAATAAAAATTAGCATACTATATCAAATAAATAATTGAAAAGGAATTTAATTCATTTAGAGTTACACTATATTAATTAATTATCAAAAAATAGTTAGTATCATATTAATTTATTCAAATGTACACAATAAGTTAAATTAAATAATCCTATGTGATTTTATTAATGATCATAAGATTCATAACTAGACTAATCCTCTGATCAAGAAAATTAATTGATATTAAAATTAGTTAAATGATTAGTAAATTGCACCTAAACTAGAGTAATACGCTAATCAAGAAATTAGGACATTGAGTCTATAAACTTATATAAACTTCATTTCGTATATAAAGAATATTCTTATAAGAGAAGAATATGCAAAAAATTGGCAGCCAAATGGGAATTAGAGAAGTATTTTGATGAGTTCTTTTAAAAAATACACATCGTTTTAATGTCTTGGATTGGTGGAAAGTCAATGCAATTACATATTCGATATTGAGCATTATTGCTAGAGATTTTTTGGCAATTCAATTGTGATTTATATTTTTGTATGATGGATTAAACAATTAAATTAGGATTTAATTAATAATTTCATGTTGATTATTTTTGTCTTTCTTTTAAGCATTAATAATCTCGATTCTTTGGTCCCGACAAACTGGTCCATTAGAACCGAATATTTCTACCGAACGTCTCGAAATTTGAATGGTACAGTGCACGGATTTTTTTTTTAGCTACGGTACGATTCAGGATATCAATTTTTGAAATACCCAAACTTTGGTATGTTTCTATAGATTTTCGAACCGCACTACCATGCACACCCCAGGGTGAGGGGGCACCATCCCATAAATCAAAGGGGAGCAATAAATTTGGGACGGGGGATATTGTTCTTCTTTGGAATAGGACATTAAAATCATGCACTTTGTTTAAACATAAAATATAGGGATAATTACATAAAAACCCCCGAGGTTTGGGCCAATTACAAAAAAAAAACTTTACAAAAAAACCTGCCTAGTTTGTTTATATTTCCAATTTCCATCTATTCATAAAACTGGAATCATGTTTGTTTATATATTTTCCAATGGAAATCATCATTTTCACATTCCATTTTTCACATAAAACCACATCTCAAACCTATAATTTCAATTCTCAAACCTATACACTATCCTACATCACTCATCAATCTCTATTCTCATCTTTTCATCCAATTATACATATGGGACTCACTATTACCAACTCTATCAACTTAAAATATTATTATTTTTAATTATTTATACCGATGGGACCCACTAGCCTACAATCTCACAAATATAATATTATATATTCAATTAAAATATTCAACCACTATCAACTTTTCAAATTATTATATAAATAAAATAATACTTCAAAACTACTCAACCAAACACAATCTCATTTCCAAACCTACATAAAACTCATTTTCATTCACTCATCCAAACATATTTCCAATTTTCACACGAAAATCAATAAATTCTCAAAATTCAATTTCCAACACTAGAAACTAGAAATGGTCCATGGAAACACAACCATACAAGGCCTTATGGTTTGATTCCATTTAGATTTTCTCCCTTCATAAGCAAAAAACATTTCAAAGACCACCTTGATATTTGTAGAAATATTACAATTAACCCCTTAAAATTAAGACAAAATCAAACATGAGGGGTTTTTTTGTAATTTTGAAATATCTCAGGATTTTTTTGTAATTAGGCCAAACTTGGGGGTGTTTTTGTAATTATCCCTAAAATATATAAACTCAATTTATACCCATTTACAATCCTAAATTGGAGACATGTGGCCAGCTATCATGTTTCAAGTTAGATTAGCAAACACAAAAAATAGAAGAGTAATGGTTTTCAACTCTTACAATCTGTTAACTTAATCAAACTAGTAAACCAATTCCATACTTAGAAAATCATGACTATGCTAAACATGATGTAGAAAAGACAAAATGTAAAATAAGATTGCCCTATTATCATGTTATTAAAATTTTCTGATGATCAAAAAAAGGTACACTTTTAACCAAAGAAATTTAAAAAATTGATAGCAGGTGCATATAATATTAGCAAAACAAAAATAGCATCAGTCCATCCATTGGTTACAAGTATTCAAAATTAACCCATTACAGAGGAACCTGTGATGTTATTAACTGAAAATACATGGCCCATATAACATTCTAAATAATGTTTCAATGATTCTTTTTTTCACTCTACTATCGGAAAGGCCCACAGAAAAAAGACACAAATTTAATAAGAGTTTTAAGTTAATTAAGCTACTGCTACTTTAACAGATTTAGTGATTTTTCTGGATGAGAGCAAGGCGGGATCAAAATAATTACTTTATTGGTCATGTCTCTTGCATTACATGTTCAGCTTATCACTTTCGCTAGAGTTTTATTAGAAAAGTCAAATATAAATTGGGAAAGCAAAAACAGGGAGGAAGCAAACATGGCATTACTAGCTAAACTCTTGCTTTCAGAATGTAAAAGTGAGACTGGTAGGCATACATATGGCAATCCTTAGGAGCTGTAATTAGCTAAGAAATGTCTGGTGCCAGAAAATAACTGAAAGGGTCTGAATAAATTTCAATAAGATAAATAAAAAAGGTCATTTTGAACAAGAACAATCATTTCACAACAAGATAACAAGTTTTCTGTGCAAGTCTTCCATCTGAGCCATGTGGTCAAATCATGTGCAGTTGCTAATCTCTGACCAACGTACAGATCAAATTTTAATGGCTAACAAGCAGTACTTTGAACCTCTTATACGCCTCGAAATTAGGGAGCTTAAGTAACCTCATCAGCTCAATCATCTTTCTAACTCTATGTACATCAACACGAAATTTTGTGAAGGAAACCTTTGCGCTAAACTGTGAGCCATTATCATTTTTTTTAAAGAAAAAAGCACTTTCAGCAGTACTTTTTCGCATACTAATAGAAATACATTTCTTTGACATTCCTAGGTATGTATGGTAGGATAGATGAAAATATTTGTATAAACAAACTAGAGTATGGCAGATATACAAATATTGGTTTTTAAGAAAGTTACTTGGTGAAATTATCAAATATTAATTATTCAATGATAAGATCTAGATTCAATAAATTGGTCCTAGCCAACCATAATGTTCTTGTGAGCAATCCAGATATCATTTGACATCTATTAGTAATGAAGATAGATCACCTGTACATTAGACAAAGAGAGATTGATACACTAAAGGACGGTCCATTACATGTTATAGTTTGAACAATTAGAATTCAAACTTCTGCAGTGACTATAGACAGGTACAACTAGGAAAAGCAACGACATGAATATTTCTCATAGTTGGTATTATTGTACCAAAAATATACAGTCAAAAACCATAGATTATCACATTTTACGTATTGTTATTAACAAAGATTTAAATTATAAAAGATTAAAAGTTTCATCAACCATAGCACGATCATCTTAAAGTATAAATGCTTCTAAAAATGTAGCCAGAAAAATAGATAGTTCAATACCAAGATACAAGGTTTTCCAGTGGCCAAGATTTCATAGCATGTCATTGCACCAGCTCTTGAAACAATAAGGTCTGCTGCTGCATATGCCAAATCCATACATGCAAGAACCTTCATGATGTTAGAATCACACGAGAATCAAAGAGGAAACAATATACTGCATAAGCCTATTTACAATCATTTGTGTTACACTTGCACTTGTACACAACTATAGATAGGCTATATTATAAACTATCATATAAACATGAGGCACTTAACAGTAAATAATCCATTAGTGTGATGAAAACACACTCACGGAGAAAGGAGTAGCCGAGGATGGTTTCTCACGCGACGCTCCATCTCATGGAATGCCGCCATACCCGTCTGCCAAATGATGAACAAGTCATCATTCTCATTCAACATCTGATAGTACGCATTCAACAACACATTATTAATCATATTGGCACCCAAAGAGCCTCCAAGTACCAACACCACCTTCCCCTCTCCCTTTACTTCCACCTTCGGAAAGAAATGCCATCTACCCACAGTTTTAGACGTTTGCTTCATCAATGACAACCTCACCGGATTCCCACACACAGCACACTTATTCCTCTGCCAAAAACACTCCACGCTCGAATTAAAGGCAACACATACTTTATCAGCAAATAGGGAAAGAACCAGATTCGCAATCCCGGGTACAGAATTTTGCTCTTGTATTAGGAGCTTAACCCCTTTAATGGCAGCAGCGAGGCATGTAGGGAAGGAAACAAAGCCACCAGTACCAACGACAATGTCGGGGTCGAATTCTTTTAGGATTTTGTAACTCTCGAAAATGGCTTTTGTGACGACGAAAGGAAAGACAAAGAGATTTTTTAGGGAAATCAAAGGGCGGGATAGAGGCGCGGTCGGAACGGCGGTAAAGGGGTAGCCGGCAGAGGTAACCGCTGTAGCCTCCATGCCAGTTGGGGTTCCGACGAAAAGGAACTGGGTCTTGGGATTCAAGATTTTAAGCTCATCTGCTATGGCTAAAGCTGGGTAAATGTGGCCGCCGGTGCCCCGGCGGCGAAAACGACCCTGAGGTTGTCAGTGCAAGTGGTAGAGGGGGCAGTAGCAGTGCTGGTGGTGTAAGAGACAGCTGCAATTCGCTTGGAGGACGAGAGGTGGGAATGAAGACGGGTGTTAGGTGGGGTGAGAGACGAGCAGACAACGGCAGCCATTGTTCAGGCAAGCCCAAAGTTGAGAGTATCGTTCGCGGTTCGTGCGTACATTGATGAGGGTATATTCAATTGGTTCGTCCTCACCATCAGAGGCGCACCATCAAAGGGAACACTTTGTTGTTCCCCAAAATATATTGGGAAATTCGTGAAAATACCCCGGCCCCCGCAGCTTTTACCGATATCTACTATGTCAATCTCTTCTACGGGATCAACATGTTTCCTCTTCTTGTTCTGTCCTTCTTTCGGCTCAACATATTTTCCTTTTCTTGCTCTGCCTTCTTTTCTTCCGAAGGAGCAAATCTTCTTCGACCCCATATATATCACAATCTCGCCCTTGTTCGGCTGCGGTGGAAGATCCATTGACAAACGGTTTCAGTGCGCTCTTCAATGGTGTCGAGTTGAATTGACGGTGTGAACTCGGCTACAAAAGTCGCTAGGGCTTGTCCGTTATTGATGTTTTGGGTTCGTCTGACAAGGTGTCAAATTGGCTAAGCTCTCTCAAGTACACTTTGAAGATCGGGTTAGATAAATCCAAGGAAAGCGCTGAAGAGCTCCCCGGGAGTACTTTGGGCGTCGAGAACAACACACCGATCAACCACATGAGAAACACCTTTTGCCTAACTTACGGGCCGTGGCCGCCATCCTAATCTGAGTGAGATCGGCGAGCTATTCATCGGGGAAAAGCCACCCCGGGCGCGGCTTGAGGGAGGCCATCGGGGGTGGTATTACATCTGGGCGACTGGATATCAGAGAAGGCCATCTGGTGTTATTATAAAAGAATGGATAAACAAGTGGTTTTGGGTGGAGTATTAAAGAAATTTTCCCCAACTTATTAAATAAGGATTTTGCCTCTTCACACCATCTAAGAAGACCAAAGCCCTTAACTTAAAAAAAGGAATAAAAGAGAAACCATGTCAAAAATGCACGGAAGCTAAACGAAAGCGACATCTCGCCAAAGAAGAAAAGAGGTTTGGTGGTAGGAAACATTTATGGCCTAACTCTTCATGAGAAGTTGTTAGTTTCAAAGCTCTTGGTGAAGAACACATAAGGCCTTGAATTGTTTTTGACTTACGGACGATCGAAGGCTTGAACTTGCAAAGAGATGAAGCACGGGGTGAATTTATAAAATTTGGCTATGTTGTTCTTTCGGACACTTTGTCTACTTGGGGGGGGCTTGATATTTTATTTTGGCTATTTGACAATGAATGTCACAAGTAGTCTTTTGTCTGTTTTTTTATGGAGTATGGACTATGAATGTCATTAGTAATATGTTGCTTGTTTTGCCAATGAGACCATGAATGTGAGTTAGTGAGTGTAATCTGTTGACGTGCGTTTTGGTCAACAAGCAAAATATGTAAAAATTTAACACGTGAAAATATAAGCGTGCATAATGTGTGTTTATTTATGGCCGGTCGCTTTTTTGATACAATGCCGTGTCGGATTATCGGGTCGGTCTTTCTTATAATAACACGTTTTCGAGTGCCTTTTTTCTTCCCTTCCTCTTAAATGAGGCTTTTTATACCCCTTTAGTAAGTGGTTTTCAACGATCATCTTTGCACTAATCAATCACTAATCATTAAAACAATTTGAAAAGGACACATGTCCCCTTCTAAGCGTGCATGTCGGTAAGTTTTGCCCTTGGTGACTCATCTTAATAACCGCCCGACACGTGGCGGTTTACGATACCAATAAAGCACTAAGCATGGGCAAGTATGGGCAAATGGTTATTTTTCGAATCATTGCGCGCATGCGTCTCCCGCCAAAATTTGGGCTCGGGGTCGGGCTCAGTAGTCGTGTTGTGGTTGGGCTCGGTAGTGGCGAGCCCAACTAATGACGTGTTCCGGGCACCTTGCCGACATTCCTGGGGGCCCCGCCCGGGCATGTTATTTGTATTGATGGCGTGGATTAATTTTCTTCATTTCGGCTCGGGCATCATCAAAGGCCCCCAAGTTTAATTTCGAGAGAAGAATCTCTAAAGTCGAAAACTTTAATGCTAATGATAAACATTTAATGGGAAAAGGAATCCTCAAAGGTTTGTTCATTCGACATCGTCGTGTAGTGGTTAATGCCTGTAGCGGCGCATTAATTGTGGTGTCATAATGACAGACACGTGGCCTCTTATGGTTGGACCAATCTTGCGCAGAATTGAAAAGGCCCATCGGTTGTCGCGGGCGTGGGGGCGTGATGTTTTTCGACATCTTTACGGCTTTTGAGGTTGAAAAGCGCGTCTCTTCAAATAAACATTTCGTTTCTCGAGGAACTTCTTCTATAAATACCCTTTTTTCCTCCATCACCCACTTTCGCATCCATTATCCTTTGAGCTAGACTGACTGAGACCGAGCAGAAATTTTGGGTCGGCTTCCAAAGTTCAGAGACTTCGAACTTAGGTATTTTTTTGAAATATTCTCCCTTTTCCTATAAAATGTCTTCTTTCGAGGATAGTAGAAGCCGTAGCTATAGCATAGGGGTTGAAATCGAGGATCCCCCCTCTGAACCTTCTGTTTCTTTCTCCCCAGCACAGCAATCTCCGCCTCATAGTCCGAGCATCATTCAGATCTCTTCTCCAGATCATTCTCCTCGAGGCGGAACACCTTTGGAGCAGACGCACACTATTTTTAATCCGGTGCCGGTGACTGTTTTTCGAGAAGGCACGGTATATCAGCCCGGACTGGCACGAGAGAATTCTAGCGAGGATCCCAGTCGATCTTCAGCGATTAGCAAGAAGAAAGAGGAAAATATGGCCCAATCCCGAGCCTGAGCGTGATAATGCGGAGCGAGTGGACGAACCCTCCGGAGATTCGAGGCCTGAGCGGCCTCGTGCACCGATGGGCCATTGTAACGATGATGGTAGGCGGGGTGGTGGCCCTCGTTTTCGTGTAGAGCCTAGGTGGACGCCGTGTGACATAAATGATATTCCCAAAGTATGTTAATGGTCCGGAGATGGGACAATTTCAACGGAAGTAACCAGATCCCGAGCGGTATTCATTTTTGGCACCGGATGGTACGAAGGTTCCCAGTACCACCGGAGGGGTGCGTGGCCATTCATGTCGCCAGCCTCTTATATGGGCTGCACTTTCCACTGCCGGTCTTCCTCACTCGGTGGTTCTGCAAGTGGGGCATTCCCCTGACTCAGGTGCATCCTATTTCTTGGGGTCGGATTATCGGCCTTTTAGTAATGTTTCATTTAGAGAAGTACACCCGTCCCAAGTTCAAAGAGATGAATGAGCTCTTTGTCTGGCGAGCGACTCCTTCGTCCCGGGGCGACCATCGGGTGGTATTATGTCTCTTGACCCGATTGGGGTACCTGGGACGATCTAGTAGAAGGCCTTCCTTCATCTTTAAAGGAATGGAAGGACAAATGGCTCTGGGTGAGCGGCGAGTGGCAAGCTCGCGTGGAGGACGGAGCAAGGGAGACCGTCCTTTATCCTCCTTCAAATTTCGTTTTTGGTTACAGTAAGTCTATCTTTTCTCCTTTCTCTGCTTTTTGTTGTTGTTGTTTCCTTTTTATGCGGCTAACTTTGCCTTTTTTTTGACAGAAAACCGAGCATCAAAAGGGCCGTTGTCGCCACCTTCATCCACAGGTTGGAAAATATCCAGGCCAGAGGTGTCAGGGATAGGCGGATTGAGAGATTGGCCATTGAGGTCAACAGCCGCTTGGTAGCTTGAGCTCGCCCCGCCCGAGTCGAGGGGGCGACTCGGGGTGAGCAGTGAGAGAGGAAGAAGAGGTTGGGAGAGCCTCAACATAGCCTCCCGAGAGCCGAGGAAGTATGGCCAAACTCGCCAGGAAGAGCCGGCTCGGCAGGGCGGCCTGGGTCGTCCCCAGCGGCTTGATCCTTTAGGCGGGTCATTTGTGCCCCTCGAACCGACACGGACTCGGGACGTCGGCGGCGCGGGCGAGGTAAACTCCATATTTCATTGCATTTTCCTTTCCCTTCGAAATGTTCTCTTTTTTACTTTCACCTTTTGACGGTGGTTATGTTTTGTAGGGCGTGGCTTGGACTTGCGTGCACGCCTTCGCAGCGTGAGGAATACAGCCGCAAGTCGATCTCGGGCGGTTGCAGACCAGCCTGCTGCTGCAGAGGTGGCTCGGAGAGCAGATATCCGGGTCGGTAAACGCCCTGCCGATGGGGTGCCTGAGGCGGTAGAACCCCACTCCAAAGGAGAAGAGAGGAATTGTTATCGAAGAGCTCGGACAGACCCGAAGGGGCTGGGGACAACACTAGTGCATCTCGGACAGACCACTGAAGGGGGCGCCCCGGACCTTCTCGGACGACCTTGGCCGCGAGGTCACTTTATCCCTCCGAGCCGAGTGAGGGACGAGTACTGCGAGGGAATGACTGGGATACGCCCTCAATGGTTCGTGGAGTTCGTCCGGTGCGCCACGCCGACGGAGGAAGCGATCAAGAGTTTTTTTGTCGGGCGTCAGTCGGGCCGCAATGAATATCCGGCTCGTTCCTGGACAAAAGGTATTGAGCAATTTTGCTCGGAACCGGCTGGGAGGAATATATTCAATACGCCATGGGAATATCGGGCGGATTATTGGGCTCTGTGGCACACGATTGGAGGAACCCGCGAATGGAGAGGAAATATCTTGTCGTCGGAAAGGCGGCATGGTGACTGCAAAGAGGCCTACGCTACTCTTCAAGGGTACAAGAATCGCTGAAGACCCGAGGCAGATGAAGCCATGGCTCGGGCCAACTTTGAGAAAGAAACCGCTGCGAGGGCCGAGACAGGAGCGAGATCAGGCCCGCAAAGCTGAGGAGGATTTTCGGGCTAAGGTTGCCGAGTGGAAAGTCGCCATTGTTGCCGGGTGAGGAAATGGAAAGGCGCCTAGCCGATGTGCGCAGAGAGGCTGAAGTGGCTACCCATCGGCAAGTTGGGGAAGCTCGTGTACAGGCCGTCGAAGCTTATAAGGACTCTGAAGAGTATGCATTTATGTTAACCTGCGGCCATGCGACTAGCCTCAAAGAAATCCTCGAATCGGTTAAGGCCGGGCGGACTGTTGCTCAGCTTGAGGAGGATCTGGCCCTCCTGGAAGCTGATATTAATGCTCTCCGCCCAAACTTTGCCGAGGCCCCCGATGTTCAGGGCTCACCTCCTCCGGATGCAGAAGAAGTTGCCTCCAGTGGTGCTGTTGAAACTCCGCCCCCGTCTTAGCCTTGGTGTTGTTTGCCCCTTTTCATTTATAAGCTTTTACATGTATTCGTAGGTAGATTACTTGGCTTCGTGCCTTAGGATGCAATGGGCTCCGGCCCCCCCTGTGTAAATACTTTTGAAGTAGAAATGAACTTTTCTTTCTATCGCTTTGTGTATGCGTTTTAAGCTTTTTGTATACGCTTGGCTCTTCTCTTTTTGTAAGATTGTTGCATGTCCTCTTTTTCCTTTTATGCTCCCAAGTACGAGACTTTATCCGCTTTAATTGACTCTCGTGCTTGGTATATGAACTTGGTCTTTATTTTGTGCTTGGTGTATAAACCAAGTCTTCATTTTATGCTCGGTGCGTAACCGAGTCTTTATTTTGTGCTTGGTGCATGACCAAGTCTTTGTTTTGTGCTCGGTGTGTAAATCAAGTCTTTGTTTTGTGCTTGGTGCATGACCAAGTCTTTGTTTTATGCTCGGTGTGTAAACCAAGTCTTTGTTTTGTGCTTGGTGCATGACCAAGTCTTGATTTTTTCGCAGTGCGTGACCAAGTCTTTATTTTTTCGCAGTGCGTGACCAAATCTTTATTTTTCGCAGTGCGTGACCAAGTCTTTATTTTTTGCAGTGCGTGACCAAGTCTTTATTTTGTGCTCGGTGCGTGACCAAGTCTTTATTTTGTGCTCGGTGCTGTGACCAAGTCTTTATTTTGTGCTTGGTGCGTGACCAAGTCTTTATTTTGTGCTCGGTGCGTGACCAAGTCTTTATTTTGTGCTCGGTGCGTGACCAAGTCTTTGTTTTTAGGATAGATCCACCTTGTGGGCGAGTCCTCCTTTATCGGCGTGCAAGGGCGTGCGAGATGACTTGTCGGCACTCGGCTTCTTGGTGAGGCGATTCTTCTTTGTCTTTCGACGCACGTAGCAAGGTGAGTAAAAATTTCGTCCCCCTTTAGAGAGCTCACAGAATATCAGATGAAAGGATAATTCCCTGGAATCCTATCTGGATCGTAAACCGAGATCTTTATTGATAGTACCTTTTCAGGTATGCTACATTCCATGGATGTACAAATTTTTCTCCACTCAAATATTCTAGCTCGTACGCCCCACCAGATAAGACGTTGCTGACCCGAAATGGGCCCTCCCAGATTGGCTTCAATGGGCTGGGCTCAGCACCCGTTATCTTTTTCAACACAAGATCACCGACCTGAAATCTCCTTTCCTTTACTTTTGAATTGTAGTATCTCTCACTTCTTTGCTTATACACGGCGTTTTTCATCTCTAAGATCGCACCTTTTTTTCTTGAGCAGATCCGGCTCGGCCCGAGCGCGAGCTTCTTTGCCGTCTTGAGAAAAATTTGCAATTCTAAGGGGCTCCAATCTCGACGGGGATCACCGCCCGGTTCCATAAGCTAAAGAAAAGGTGTCTCTCCCGTGGCCGCTCGATGCGTCGTTGCACGACCACATTGCCTTCGGGTAATTCCTCCGGCCAATTACCTTTAGACTCCTCCAATCTCGCCTTCAAGGTATACTTGAGTATTTTATTAATGACCTCAACTTGTCCATTATTTGGGGATGGTATGGAGTCGAGAAGTGGTTTTTGATGTGGAAGCCTTCAAAAATTTTGAAACCTCCGGTTATCGAATTGTTTCCCATTGTTTGTAACAATCGAATGTGGTATCCCAAATCTGCAGGATAATGGACTTCCATACAAAACTCACAATCTTTTCCTCATCTATTTTCGCGGCAGGCTGCCTCGGCCCATTTTGTGAAATAATCCACCGCCACAATGGCATACTTGACGCCCCTTTGCGGTGGGAAGTGGTCCGATAAGGTCCATTCCCCATTTGGCAAGCGGCGGCTAAATACGGAGGTAAGTTGCTCGAGGATGATACGACATGTGGTGTGAATCTTTGGCACCTCTCGCATCTTTTGACGAGGTCGGTTGGGAAGGCCAATAGTATCCTTGCCGTATTAATTTATAAGCTAATGTCGGCCCCGTGGTTTCCGTGATATTCCTCGTGAACCTCTCGAAGTGCGCAATCCGCATCTATCTCGGATAGGAGGCGAAGGAGTGGGACGGAGTATCCTCGTTTGTATAGGATGTCGTCTACTATTGTGAAACGAGCCGCTTGGGTTCGTAGTGTTCGGCCTGGGCTTTATTTTCGAGGTTGAACTCCTTTTTCTAAATCTTGAATGATCGGAGTCATCCAGTGCTTTCGGTGGCCGGTGGCATGTATCCTCTTTGCGCCAAGTGACGGGGCGGACAATTGTGTGACAATGACATCCGCAATGGCATCCGTCCGGGCCGGAACCGAGTGAGCTAAGGCATCCGCTTGCATGTTCTCGGCTCGGGGCACATGTAAGACTTTTGTCTTAAAGTGTAGCAATTTCTTCTTGACTAAGTCCAAATCTTTTGTGCGATTTTTTTTTTCTCTTTTGCTTCGTACTCACCGTTGATTTGATGAGCGACCAAGCTGCGAATCACGTGTACCCGGAAATCGTTTTAGGCCCATAGAAGATGCCATATCTAAACTGCCAGAAGTGCCTCGTATTCGCCTTAAACCGTTGTTCATTGCGGGAAGCGAAATCGCACGGCCGAGCAAAAGAGCATTTCGATTTGGATCGATTATCACGATTTCGCCCCCCTGCTCGGCCTACGGTGGAGGAGCCATCAACGAACAACTTCCACTCTTGGTCTTCCATAACTTCTAATTGTGTGGAAGGTGTGAATTCGGCCACAAAGTCGGCTAAAGCCTTTCCTTTTATTGTTGTGCGTGGTTCATATAGAATATCAAATTTGTGAGCTCATCGGCCCATTTGGTCATCCGACCAGAAGTGTCGGGTCGATGTAATACATGCTTTAGTGGGTAGTTCGTCAAGACTATAATCTTGTGCTCTAGAAAATATGGACGGAGCTTTCGTCTTTGTAGTGATTAATGAATAAGTTTACTTTTCCATTGGCGGATAGCGAAGTTCGGCGTCATGCAGCGCCTGACTGGTGTAATAGACTGGATGTTGAATAGAACCATCTAGCCTGATTAACACCGAGCTGATGGCGTATTCGGACACCGCGGTACAAATACAAGTTCTCCTTGGGTAGGTTTTTGCAATATAGGAATTGAAGAGAGGTGTTGTTTGAGGGATTCAAAGCGATCTGCGCTTGCTCGGTCCACTCAAAATTCTTGTTCTTTTTATGATTTCAAAGAAAGGTTTACACTTGTCGTGGACCGTGAAACAAATCGGTTAAGGCGGCCAATCGGCTGTTAGGCTTTGTACCCTTTTTACGTAATTCCGGGGTTCAAGGTCTATGATGGCTTTTATTTTGTCAGGTTAGCTTCAATCCCTCTTTGGCTGACCATATACCCAAGAATTTACCCGAGTCGACCCCAAACGTACATTTTCTCGGGTTTAACATCATCTTGTACTCTCTCAACACAAAGAACCATTTTATTAAAATCGTTGAGATGATCGAGATATATACAATGATTTCACCAACATGTCATCCACATAGACTTCCATAGTACGACCTATCATTTTCTCAAACATCTTATTTACTAACCTTTGGTAAGTCGCGACAAGATTCTTCAACCCGAAGGGTATCATCTTGTAACAATAAATTCCACGAGCGAAAAATAATGATGTATTTTCTTCGTCATCCGGGTGCATTCGTATTTGGTTGTAACCCAGTACGCATCCATAAAGCTCATCAACTCGTGTCCCGCCGTGGCATCTACCATATAATCAATGTTCGTAATGGATAATTATCCTTAGGGCATGCCATATTTAGGTCGGTGAAATCCACGCATAGGCGCCATTGGCCATTGCTTTTCTTGACAGAAGCAGATTGGCAACCTATCGGGGATAGAGGGCTTTTCGGATAAATTGATTATCTAGCAACTTGTTAACCTCGGCCTCGAGTGCAACTTGCTGTCGGGGCCGAGTTTGCGCTTTTCTCGGATAATGGGCACGTTAGATCAATATTAAGGCGGTGGCATGCATGTTTGGGGTCAATTCGGGCATGTCGCATGAGTCCACGCAAAGACGTCGAGATTATTTCCCAAAAACTCAATCAATTCGGTTCGATATGGTTACGGGAGGTCATGGCCAATACGCAATTGGCGCCCTCGCTCGGCCTTCTGACGTCGATCGTATCGACCTGCTCCACTGGTTCCGCCCGTTTTCTTTTCTTACTCTGCCCTTCCTTTCTCTGCAGGGGCAATTCATCTTCAGTGGCCGGCTTATTCTTGGCTGTCGGCTCGTTTTTCGTTGCCGGTACATCTCTCGGCTCTATCCTTCTTCCTTATTCTTCCATCATCGATTCCTTCCCAGGTCGACGACCTGGATTATCCTCCTGAACAATCACCACCTCCCGCTCGGGCTCCTCTTTTGTGCTGGGGATCGCCTTGCGTGGTCCTACTGGTTTCTCCTCATTCCATCACATTAATCTCCACCGGTCGGAGTTTGAGAGAGCATTCTCGTGACTTCCTCTGATTCCCCTTATGTATGGCCTCGCCATCAGGTGTTGGGAATTTTATACAAAAATGATATATTGAAACGACCGTTTTTATATGATAAAGCAACGACCTTCCAATAATGGCATTGTACTCGAATCGGCATTGATTATTTTAAATGTTGTCATGACGGTCTTTTTATGCGACCCTTGTCCCATTTGGATGGGCAAGTCTGTTTGATAAATGGTTTTATCATGATTTTGATGATTTTGTTTCTATACCAAAACAATGTTTGTAAAGGTTGTCCAAATACTCCAAAATGATCTAAAATGGTTTTAATATTTTAGGAGTATTTCTTCAAGTTTGTTTTCGACTAAAATGGACAACACTTTTATTGACTTTATGTCAAAATGTTTTTACATCAAAACTATGTCCCTGAATGTTGTCCTAATACTCCCGATCGGTCTAAAATGTTTTTACTATTTTTCGGAGTATTTCTTGGAGTTTATTTTCGATATAAAATTGGACAACACTTATGTCTCTCAAGCTCGACCGGTCGCCCTATAGGGCAACCCGTACTGTGTTGAGTCTTGGAACGAGAAAAAGGGATGGAGACAAAATTGAGAGGGGCGACGGTCGACCGGGAGGTCGGCCGTGTGTGGGCGACCGGTCGACCCTAGGCGGCCGTGCTCGATGCCCCTCGAAGAACAGATCAATCTTGTTTCTTATTTTTGGTCTCCTCGACCGGTCCAACATAGGGGCGACAGGTCGGACCCCCGCCGACCGGTCCCCCTGTGTAAAATTCGCGAGAGAATTCAATTTCAACTTATCTCCGCACGACCGGTCGTCCTCAAGTTTGACAAAAAAATATGGCTTGTTTGTGAGGCATCTTTTCCTTAATTTGTGGGATTGATCTCTATGACTCTTTTCTTCAATTGTCTTGCAATTTTTTGTAATTCATGTCCCCAACAGGAGCCTATCATGTACAAGACATCTTCTATAAATAGAGGAAGAATTGAAGCAACACTATAAGAGAGAAAACTACAACACAACAAGATACACTCGAGAATACACTTGTTCTTACATTGTCTTATTTCTTGTTGTAATTTGCCTAGCTATTCACTTTCACATCCTTGAGGTCTAGGCTATTCTTGATTACACTTACACTCAATTGTATAATTCATTATCGAGTTGTAATCTTGAATTTTTGGGTTATCATTCAACACAAGATATCCGTGTGAGTATTCTTGTGGTAAGAACACACTTGGGTGATCTAGGTGTTAGGTGTGAGAAGATTGTGGTAATCTTCTTGTTGAGGTGTTGAAGAATTTGGTATTCTTCAAGGTTGAAGATTGTGGTAATCTTCACAAGGTCCGTTGGAGATTGTGGTAATCTTCAAGAAGAGATTGTGGTAATCTCAAGGTGGTGTTGAAGAAGAGTGTGGTGCTTTTCAAGGTGTTGTTGTAAGTTGGTGTTGTATTAATTTGTGGTAAATTAATAAAATCTTTTTTTTTTTGAAATTCATCCCGGATATCTTTGGGGTGGTAGAGGATTAGGCCCTAGGTGGGTTGAACCTCTATAAATCGGCGTGTGTTGTTTACATTCCGCACCTTTATTATTGTGTTTGATCATTTGGTTCGAAAAAAGAGGGCGAAATCAAAAGATGGAGATAATCTATTCACCCCTCTAGATTATTATCGTAGCCGCTTGGACTTACAAGGGTATCGAGCCAAACTCTTTGGCAAGCTTGTTTCACATCGCGAGTGAAGAGAAACGATCGTTGGCTCTGAACGAAGCTCATCTTTTCGGCACCTCCACCACCAAGCCACCTCGGTTTGATTCCAAAAATTTTATATTTTGGAAAGAAAGAATGGAATGCTATTTACAAGGTTGCGGGTTTGATATTTGGAACACCGTCTGTTGAGATGTGTGGCCCAAACTTTGTGATATGGCCCGATGATCAATAATAGGACCCTGACCCACTCATGGACTTGTAGCCCATTTGATGCCACCCACAAGTGAACTCATCGGATAACACTCGGGTCGGATGCGGGACCGGTTTTGACTCAGCGGATCCTTTGAGCCAATCTTATCCGTCCATTCTTCCAGGTTATATCTGAGCCCTTGATTGCTCTCATATATTGGCTTGTTCCAGATCTTTCCTCATTCTTCTGGTTCTCCACTTCTCTCTCTAAAAACTAGGGTTTCCCCTTGAAGCTCGTGTTTTCTCTCTCTCTCTAAAAACCTACTCTGTCTCTCTGAATTCTTGAGTGATACAAGAGTGTTTGTGAGTGGTTTTGTGAGTGTTGCCTTCGTTCACGTTCTCAGTGCACGGCTCGAAGTGTTTGTGGGAGATATTGACAGATCTGGGGTTTGTCTGGTTCGAGTCCTTGTGGGTCTCGGTGACAGTTGCTGGCTTAAGTTCTTTGGGTGGACCTTGTGCCTCCGGTGACAGTTGGGGATATTGCTTGGGGGAAATTCAGCACCCTGAGCCTCTTTATCTCAAATCTTGAGATTAGGGTTTTAGCCCTAATTGGTTTTATAGTTTCACAGTTTTTCTTTGATTTATACTTTGTATTTCATTTTGATTGTTTTTGTACATTTAAAACCGACTTGATATATTGTCTCTATCTTTGGAGATAGATACCCAACTTGATGGTATCGAGCACCTATCTGCCGATTTGGTGGGTTGGTGCTTTGGTTCGGTTTGGTGATACTCGGTGTTGTTTGGTGATCTATTTTACGTGGATTTTTACCGAACTTTGCTTACAGTTGTGAGATTTTCTAAACCCTAAACTTTGTGTGTGTGGGTTTTAGTGTATCTCTGTTCTTTCTTTTTGTTCTTGGACTTGAGACCCGAGCATACAAGCCTCTTGACCCCGCACCAAGAGTGTAGTGGAACCCCGAGGTGCAAGGGGATCTTGTACAAGATTTCTTGTATTCTTTCATTCTTTAGTGTTCTTTGTACTCACGAACTTGATATCCGCTTTGTCCGATATCGTGGCTCCATCTCTCGTCTTCTTTGTTTTATTGTGACTATCTTTATTGAGTGCCTCTGTTACTTGACTACTCGTGTCTTGTTTTAAAAATGGCTGGATTTTTCTGGATACCACATGGAACCTTTCAATGGAAAAACAGATTTCTCCATTTGGCAACAAAAAATGAAAGGTATTCTTATTCAACAAAAGGTTTTCAAAGCTGTTGAAGGAAAATTTTCTGAAAAGGATACTGAGGATACCAAAAATCGAACTTGATGAATATGCCTATTCCTCTATTATCTTGAATTTATCGATCTTTGTCTTGAGGAAAGTTGGTAAACAATCCGATCTAAAGCTTTGTGGGATAAACTAAAGGAATTGTATCTTTGAAACATCTTTGCCTTCTAAGTTGTTTCTTCTTGAAAAATTCTTTAGATTTAAATGGACTTGTCTAAGGACATGGATGAAAACCTGGATGTGTTTACCAAACCGATTCAAGATATAAAGCTTTACGGTGACAAAAACATTGATGATTATACCCCTATTGTGCTTTTAAATGCTATACCCGACTCATATAGTGATGTGAAATCGCCATTAAGTATGGCGGGGATAATATTACTCTTGATATCTGTGATTAATGGGATTAAGAGTAAAGAACTTGATTTAAAAGTCGGAAAGGGAATAAGAATAACAATGGTGAAGTCATGCATGTTAGGCGGGTCTCAAACAAGGAAAAATGGGAACAACTCTAACATGAGGATAAATCGGAAAAAAGGGGAAAGGGAAGGTCAAAATCAAGAGCTAAACATAGAAAATGTTATAATTGTGGTGAACAAGGCCATTATGTCAAAGAGTGTCCCAATAAGAAAAATGGGAATCAAAACAATAACAAGAACCAATCCAATGATCATGTTAACTTGGCTACCAAAAGAATGAGCATATGGGTGATGTCTTTATGGTATCGATGTGTATGATAGTGTGAATTCTGTGCCTTCACAATGCATGCGTGAATCGAATGGCTTATAGATTCGCATGCACTTTCCATATGTCTCCTTTCAGAAATTTGTTTTCTAATTACTCTGAAGTTAAACATGGTACAGTTTCTATGGCAAATGATAAGAAATGTCAAGTATTTGGAATTGGTGATGTGTGCTTAAAGTTTGATTCGGTTATGTGCTCACTCTTAAAGATGTAAGGCATGTTCCTGATCTAAGTAATAACTTGATGTCTTGTGCTGCACTTGAATCTGATGGTTTGGAGGGTAAGTGGGGCAAGGGAGTCATGAAAATTTTAAAAGGCTCTCTTGTTGTTATAAAAGCTGAAAAGAAGAGAAATTTGTATGTTTGTTGTCTTTGACTGTGTCCAATGTAAATGTTCGTGAATTATGTGAACTGTTAAAGATGATATGGTGAACTCGGCATAGGAGATTAGGTCACATAAGTTCTAAAGGACTTGAAATTTTACATAAAGATGGCTGTTTTGGGAATGATAAATTGTCATGTGTGCCATTCTGTGACTCTTGTGTGTTTGGTAAACAGCACAAAGTACAATTTCCCACCACCTCCTACCCTAAACATTCTACCTGCACTGATATCTTGGAATACTTGCATGCTGATGTTTGGGGTCCTTCTAGTGTTCCCACACATGGTGGAAACAGATACTTTCTATCGGTGATTGATGATTTTTCCAGGAAAGTTTTTATTTTTCTTTTGAAAAACAAATCAGATGTCTTTGAAAAGTTTAAAACCTGGAAAACATTGATAGAAAACCAAACTGGCAAAAAGGTTAAATACCTTAGAACTGATAATGGTTTAGAGTTTTGCAATCAAAACCTGGATACTTTGTGTGAAGAATCTGGTATTGTAAGGCACAAAACTGTGCCTTACACCCCTCAGCAAAATGGTGTGGCTGAGAGGATGAACAGGACTATTTTGGAAAGGGTGAGGAGCATGTTAAACTCCTCAGGCCTTTCCAAAAAGTTCTGGGGTGAAGCAGCCAATACAGCTGTTTACCTTATTAATAGATCACCATCTGTCCCTTTAAGGGGGAAATATCCTGAATTTGTGTGGTCTGGCAAGCAAGTTGACTTTTCAAACCTTAAAATTTTTGGATGTTCAGCCTTTGCACACCAAAAGACTGACAAGCTTGAACCCAGATCACTAAAATGTGTTTTCCTAGGATACCATGATGGGGCTAAAAAGTGCAGTTGTGGTCTAGAAGTGAAAATGGTTTTAAAGTGATAATTAGTAGGGATGTGGTTTTCAATGAAAATGAAAACCTTGTTTACAAAACTCTCCTACTATTTCGAAAACCTCAATACTTCAAATGAGGTGGAGACTCAAACGATACTCCTATAATTCCTATCTCTCTGCTCCCGATTCGAAATTGTGCATGATTTACCACGAAAATGGTGATTTACCCGCTAATTTTGAGAATGTGCCTAATGTTCATGATCAACTTGATGTGCATGATGCTATGAATGATGACTTGCATAATCTTTGTGCATGATAATGAACAAGATAATGAGCGCAAGATTATTTGTTAACCAGGGGATAGAAATAGGAGAAACATTAGAGCCCCCACTAAATTTCTGATTATCATATGGCCTCATATGTGTTTTTGTGTATGATTCTATAGATAATTCGAGCCTAAAACCTACAATGAAGCTTTAAAATCGAGCATGCAAATGAATGGTTAAATGCTATGGTGATGAAATGAATTCTTTGCATGTCAACAATACATGGGTTCTTGTTCCAAAACCACGATTCTTTCGTTACATTTGTGGATTGTAAGTGGTTGTTCAAAGTCAAGAATGAAAATGATTACATCGGATATAAAGATAGACTTGTTGCAAAGGGTTCTACTCAAAAAGAAGGTGTTGATTACGTAAATTTTTGCACTGTTGTTAAATTCTTGTCAGGATAATGCTTGCATTAGTTGCTCAATTTATTTGGGAACTTAAACAACTTGATGTTAAAACAGACTTTTTTACATGGTGACTTAGAAGAAAAGATTTATATGATGAGGCGACTGAGGGTTTTGTTGATAAATCTAAGTCCGAGTATGTGTGTTTCTTTGAAAAAATCTTTATATGGCTTAAAGCAATCTCAAGACAGTGGAATAAAAAATTTGATGAATGTATGTTGTCTTTAAAGTTCAAAAGAAGTCATTATGACCATTGTTTGTATTTTAAAGAAAATATTGATTCTCCTGTGTTTTTATTACTTTATGTGGATGATATCTTTGATTGCGATCCTTGTATCAAATCACATGTGGATCATGTTAGGTCTTGTCGAGTGATAAATTTGATATGAAGTACTTGGGTGATGCCAAAAAGATTTTGGGCATGAATATTGTTAGGGATAGAAAACAATCGTGATTTATTTGAATCAATCTTCTTATGTGGAAAAGATCTTGAAAAAGTTTTCTATGTCTAATGCTAAACTTTGTGAATGTTCCTCTTCTTTGCACATTTTGTGTTAAGCAAGGATCAATCTCCTAAAAGCTGCTGCTTTGATTTTCAAACTATGAAAAATGTGCCCTATGCTAATGCCATAGGATCTGTCATGTACCTTATGGTCGATGCCAGGCCGGACATAGCTTATCTTTGTGAGTTGTTTGGCGGTATATGGCAAATCCTGGCATTATTCATTGGAATCTTTGTTAAGTGGTTCTTTGAGATATTTGGTTCATTGATTAACTATGGTTTAAAATTTTCAAAATGTAAAGATGGCATTGTTTTAAAGGGGTATGTTGACTCCAATTATGCCAATGATAAAGACAAACGAGAAAATCTACTACTTCTTATATTTTTACTTTTTTGTATTGTTCCATAAGTTGGAAATCACAAGCGCAACATATTGTGGCTTTATCAACCACCGAGTCGAGTATGTTGCGATCATCAAGCCTTAAAAGAGGCCTTATGGTTAAAGGTCGATTTACAAATTGGTTTTCTCAAAGGTAAAGTAGTAGTATTTTAAATGATCGATCGGTATTGATTATGCAAAAACCTGTTTTTTCATGATCGTACTAAACACATTGATGTAAGGTTTCATTATATAAGAGACATTGTTTCAAAAGGTTTAATAAATCTTGAAAAAATTGCATCCGAATACAACCAGAGATATGGGCACTAAGTGTGCACTTTTGTATCTAAGTTTCAAACATGTTTAAAATTTGCGAGTTTTGACACTTGTGACTAGGTTGTCCCTGGTGATTACCCCCTGGTGTGACTTACTTTGTGTTTGTTGGTTGGTCCAAAACCTGTTGGATGAACACTTGCTTTGTGCTTGTGATTAGTCTAACAGTTAAAAACCCAGCTTACTTTGTGTTTGCTGGTACTATAAGTTGCTATGTGCTTCTTATAGTGAAAGCCCTACTATGCTATGTGCTAAGTAGGCAATTGGCTGTGATGAATGTTGTTTTTCTTTAATTGTTTGTGCTCCCTAATATCCCTTTCTGTCTTTGGGCCAAGGTGGAGATTGTTGAGATGTGTGGCCCAAACTTTGTGATATGGCCCAGTGATCAATAATAGGACCCAGCCCACTCATGGACTTGTAGCCCATTTGATGCCAGCCCACAAGTGAACTCATCCGGATAACACTCGGGTCGGATTTGCGGGACCGGTTTTGACCTCCGCGAATCCTTTGAGCCAATCTTATCCGTCCATTCTTCCAGGTTATATCCGAGCCCTTGATTGCTCTCATATATTGGCTTGTTCAGATCTTTCCTCATTCTTACAGTTCTCCACTTCTCTCTCTAAAAACTAGGGTTTCCCCTTGAAGCTCGTGTTTTCTCTCTCTCTAAAACCTACGTTGTCTCGTGAATTCTTGAGTGATACAAGAGTGTTTGTGAGTGGTTTTGTGAGTGTTGCCTTCGTTCACGTTCTCGGTGCACGGCTCGAAGTGTTTGTGGGAGATATTGACAGATCGGGGTTTGTCTAGTTCGAGTCCTTGTGGGTCTCGGTGACGATTTTGGCTTAAGTCCTTTGGGTGGACCTTGTGCCTCCGTGTGATTGGGGATATTGCTTGGGGAAATTCAAAGACACACGAGCCTCTTTATCTCAAATCTTGAGATTAGGGTTTTAGCCCTAATTGGTTTTATAGTTTCACAGTTTTTCTTTTACTTTGTATTTCATTTCGATTGTTTTTGTATACATTTTTAAATCGACTTGATATATTGTCTCTATCTTTTGAGATAGATACCCAACAAATCATAAATGGAGAATCCATTAGATGAAAGATACACCACACACCTCCAAAGGCTTCAAAGAGCTCAATGATGAAGAAAAGAAAATCATCTCCTTAAACGGTAAAGCTCTCAATATTTTGTATTGTTCATTTACTAATTTGGAATATGAACATATTGTAGAATTCGATCGGCACATGAAGTATGGCAAAAATTAGAAGCCATCTATGGAGTATTTGCAAATGAAATGAGTCAAACAAAAGCATCTACTTCTTAAAGGGATACAATGTCAAATCTAAGGAACAAGCCTCTTACAACTTCCAACTATGAAGAAGTTGAACATTGTCTTATGGGCATCGAAGAAGAAAACGAGGTATGTCTTAAACCTCTACTTCCTATGATATTGTTATTCAAAATGATTATAGTGATTTGCAAAATGATTTTGATGATCTTCAAGATGAATTCCAAAGCTTGCTTGTTAAGTACAAAAATTTGAAAAAAGAATTCAATGTTTTGAAAAATGATAAGGATAGTTTATTTACTTCTTATGAATCACTATCATGTGCTCACACTACCGCTCTTGATAAGGTTAGAAACCTTGAAAAAGAAAACAATATTCTTGTTGAGGATATTAATCGCTTGAAAAATGATTTATCAAAATCAAACTTGAGTACCAATAAAATGTCCAATATTATTGATATTCATAATTGTGATAAAGGACTTGATCATAAGCCTAATGTTGTTAATCATATGAAAAAGGATCAAGTCACTATGCATATTGGCCATTATGCTCCTAGAATTATTACTTGTTTTTATTGCGGTAAAAAGGGTCATACGGCTAATTCTTGTCGAGCTAGAAATAGCTCTAATTATTGTTGGAGACCTAAAAGTCTCAAGACAAATCACAAAGGACCCAAACACATGAGGGTACCACAAAACAATGTCATATTAGGTACTCGGCGTGAAATAATGATCGAAGAAAATTCATACCGCCAAGAAGGCATTAGATGACCGATTCATTTGATCAAAGAAGGAGAAACTATTTTCAACAAAGCCAATTTCAAGAAGAGGATATAATCAAAAATGGGAAGAACACAATCCTTGGAAATGGCAAAGACATCATCAACAAGATGATTTTCAAAGAAGAAGAGACCATCAACAATGGGAAGGACAAAAATTTTGGAGATGGAATAATTGGAGAGATTACCATCAACATGAAGATTTTAAAAAGGGAAGATATCATCAACAATGGGAAAACCCATGGAAACGGCGTAATTGGTAAACCGTATCTCCCCATTTAAATATGTATTTTATTTTAATTCTATGCATATTTTTATTTGTGTCTTAATTGCAAAATGAGTTTTCATGTATTTAAATTTTAAATTAAGGTCTTCAAAACTTATTTGTATTTTTAAATTTTTTTTAAAAGAAGACCTTATATGATGTTTTTAAAACTCTTGTGCATTTTTTTAGACTAAAGTGTATTATCATCTCTTATGGATTTTTATGGCATGAGCTTACTTGTGATATCTCTTAGCCTACACTTTTATCATTATGATTTGTCTTTAGATTTGTTTTAAGAATTGTGTAGGATTTACATATTTTCACAAATGGCCATTTTGTCAAGAAAGGCATAAATTATCGAGGTACGTTTACTTGTGTTACTCTTACTCTTATAGACTCGATATATGTATTGTCATATGCCTATGTGCTTGTTTTTATAGTATTTCATACAAGTGCCATTAAGAGGATTTTTAGATTTTTGAAAGGCACTATTCGATATTTGATTGCACATATTTACTTTGTCTACTCTTGTTCAAATACTTCTTTTAAATGAGGTCTCAACTATATGCTATCGGATTTTCAAATCTCAAAAAGTGACCTTTTGTAGATTTCTTAAGCTTATTTGAACTTGCATGATTTATTAGACTCTTGATGATCTTCTAAATGAATAGTATGTGTTTCTTACTTCATGGTCTATATATATAGTGTCTCTTACTACTATGCTCTTTTGCAAGATATTTCGTGATTGATGATTGAGACATGTTTTTATACTTGGGCTATTTTTATTCTTGATTATATAAGCGATGCCGTTAATGAGTTTGTTGAGTTGTATAGATGAGAAATGAAGTACTTCAAATATTGGTTACCTCAAAATATTTGGATGTATATGTTCTATTGTGAACACCTTAGACATATTGGATGCCCTATGATGATAGAAATGAAGTAGACAAAAGGGTATTAGGAACAAACTCGATGACCAAGGTAACATTGGTCGAACTAAAGCGAGGTTAGTAGGTCGAAGGTATTTTCTAGAAGAAGGTAATTGATTTTGATGTAACATTTGCACTCATAGCACATTTAGTAGCTATTTGCATTTTACTTGCCCATTCTTGTTTTAAGAAAATTTCAAGCTTTACCAAATGGATGTTGAATCCAATTTTCTAAATGGTTTTATTCAAGTAGAAGTCTATCGGGGTTTAAAATTTTTAGGCCAAATGATTTTTTTGGGCCTTGTATGGTTTAAAACAAGTACCCGTGTATGGTTTGATAGACTTAGCTATTTTTTTTGCTAAATGATTTTACAAGAGGTAAAGTTGATACTACTCTCTTTGTTTTTGAAAAAGGGCAAGATTGTTTACTTGTGCATATTTATGAGAATATTTTTGGTGCTACTAATGAATATTTGTGCAAGATATTTTTCCAAGTTGATGCAAGGTGTACTTGAAATGAGCATGATGGGGAGCTCAATTTCTTGCTTGGACTTCAAATCATTCAATGCCAAGTAGATGGTTACATTTCAAAAGAACTCTTGAAGGAGTTAGGCATTGAAGAAGGAAGAATCATCTCAACCTCTATGGCTACCAATGAAGAAATTGACAAATGTTGAGAAAGGCATGTCGGTTGACAAACAAATTCGAGGTATGTTTTCTTGTATTATTCCTATAGACTCGACATTCCATATGCCTTATGTCTATATGCTCGACTTCAAAAACTATCCCAACGAATCTCATTAAAGTACCGTTAAAAGAAACTTTCAAATATTTGTAAGGCACTTCTTTAGCATGACTTGTTTATCCAAAGCTTTAAAACGCTCTTATTTTTCGGGATAACTAGTCCGGTGAAAACTATTCAAAATATAGTTCGTCATAATCGAACTAAACATATTGAGATTCGAAAAACTTTCTAAGGGATTGCGTTTTTAACAAAAACTTGAGATGTGTTTAATTCCTTCTCGAGGATAACTCACGGACTTTTTAATCATTAACCGCCGAGTATTTTACCTCATTTCGAGCTTGATTATAACATAATGTATATTGAATGTGGTCTACGTTTGCATTTTGCACGTTTTTAAAACTTAGGGACGAAAAATCGGATTTTTGGATCAAACTTGAATTTGCAAAACAGAAAGAAGCGTTAGGCTGCCAGGGGCAAGCGGTCGCCGCCGCCCACCGCTTTCGACCGGTCGCCCTAGCCCTTGACCGATCGCCTGCATTTGTGATTTCTTGGCTTAAATCGTCTCTGTTCTTTTACTTAGCCATTTTGGCCATTTCAACTCTATTTCGTCCCCTCATCATTTGCACACACATTTCACTTCAAATATGTTTGGTTGCATGTATTACATAGTTTGGGGATTATCTAGCTCGACTATCATCATCATTGCTCATCTTTACCGATCGAATGGTAAGAATTTCACTCTCTTTAGCTCAATTGGGTTGAACCTGAGTTTGTGGCTTATATGTATTTTTCTTGATGCAATTCATATATTTTTGTGATGAGCTTATTGATTGTTGATGAATGATATTAGTTAAATTGTATTTGGTGATGAAAAACTTGGCTTGATTTCATTTACAAGGGCTATATATATCTTTTTCAATTTTTGACGCCCGCCAAGTGTTCGATAAAACGTTTCAATGAAAAATTCATCACCTACATGATTCTCTCGTTTTCAAATGACTTATATTTTTATAGAGATCATGTTTTGCAAATCTCATAAGTTTTCATAAGCTTCTACAAGTCGTATGATTCGACTTTTCCCTCCTATTTGGTTTAAGGGCTTCAATGTTCAAATTAGCTCGATACATCGGTTTAGTTGCGCACTTTGATATGAATATATGATGTATTTATCTTGCTAACATTCTTTTTGATGATTCCAAAGGGGGAGAAACAGGTTATAAGCTCTTTAGCTCAAAGAAGCTAAGATAAGCTTCACGAAAAGAAGCTATAAGTTGTGGCTATGTAAAGCCATAAGTTGTGGATCATTTTATGTCCACTTGATGTATTATGGTTATGTATGATTCTTGGTCCATTGGTTGTGACGTATTTATTTTTCTAATGATGTCTCTTTGACAGTGGGAGCTTTTAAGTTATTGATACTTAAGCTCAATATTGAAAAACTAAGCCTTTAGCTTTTGTTTAAAGTTGCTTCTATATTACTTTTGTTGTGCATATTGATAGGGGAGCTTTTGCTATATGTGTTTGAATATCTCTACTCCCATCCTTGTGTTTTTATTGCATGAAATGTTGTCGCTCACAACGGATAGTTCTCTTTAACCGGTAAATTTGTTTTGTAAAGGTTGTCCAAATACTCCAAAATGATCTAAAATGGTTTTAATATTTTCGGAGTATTTCTTCAAGTTTGTTTTCGACTAAAATGGACAACGCTTTTATTGACTTTATGTCAAAATGTTTTTACATCAAAACTATGTCCCTGAATGTTGTCCTAATACTCCCGATCGGTCTAAAATGTTTTTATTATTTTTTGGAGTATTTCTTGGAGTTTATTTTCGATATAAAATTGGACAACACTTATGTCTCGAGGCTCGACCGGTCGCCCTATACGGCAACCCGTACTGTGTTGAGTCTTGGAAGCAGAAAAAGGGACGGAGACAAAATTGAGGGGGCGGCCGGTGCTTGGGCGCCCCTCGAAGAACAGATCAATCTATTTCTTATTTTTGGTCTCCTCGACGGTCCAACATAAGGCGGCGGTCGGACCCCCGTTGACCGGTCCCCCTGTGTAAAATTCGCAGAGAATTCAATTTCAACTTATCTCTCGCGACCGGTCGTCCTCAAGTTTTGACAAAAAAAAATATGACCGTTTGACAAATGAGACATCTTTTCCTTAATTTGTGGGATTGATCTCTAATGACTCTTTTCTTCAATTGTCTTGAAATTTTTACGAGAATTCATGTCCCCAAGAGGAGCCTATCATGTACAAGACATCTTCTATAAATAGAGGAAGAATTGAAGCAACACTATAAGAGAGAAAACTACAAAGACAACAAGATACACTCAAGAATACACTTGTTCTTACATTGTCTTATTTCTTGTTGTAATTTGCCTAGCTATTCGTTTTCACATCCTTGAGGTCTAGGCTATTCTTGATTACACTTGCACTCAATTGTATAATTCATTATCGAGTTGTAATCTTGAATTTTGGGTTATCATTCAACACAAGATATCCTTGTGAGTGTTCTTGTGGTAAGAACACACTTGGGTGATCTAGGTGTTAGGTGTGAGAAGATTGTGGTAATCTTCTTGTTGAGGTATTGAAGAATTTGGTATTCTTCAAGGTTGAAGATTGTGGTAATCTTCACAAGGTGCCGTTGGAGATTGTGGTAATCTTCAAGAAGAGATTGTGGTAATCTCAAAGGTGGTGTTGAAGAAGAGTGTGGTGCTCTTCAAGGTGTTGTTGTAAGTTGGTGTTGTATTAATTTGTGGTAAATTAATAAAATCTTTTTCTTTTTGAAATCCATCCCGGATATATCGGGGTGGTAGAGGATTAGGCCCTAGGTGGGTTGAACCTCTATAAATCGACTGCGTTGTTTACATTCCGCACATTTATTATTGTGTTTGAGCATTTGGTTCGAAAAAGAAGGCGAAATCAAAAGATGGAGATAATCTATTCACCCCCTCTAGATTATCGTAGCGACTTGGACTTACAAAGTCAACTTCCCGAGCGGAATTATTTTTCCTCCTCCAAACCCCAGAGAATGTTGTCGTTGCATGGACGAATATAGCTATCGTCCACGTTCAATCTTCGAAAAGCTCGGACATAAATGACCGATGAGTAGCCGAGAGTCGATCAAAATTCTATGAATTGGAATACCCAAAATCGGTGCAAAGAATGACCGGGGGTCGAGAATGAGGGTGGACCACTGGTCGGCATCCACGCCCGAGAACACAAAGCGGCGGTGGGTTGGCCTTCCTTGATTTCCACCATCCGAACTTGCCTTTAGGCGTGGGCGGCCTGTCTAACATCGGCCTTTCTTTTCCTATTGGAGCGGCTATCTTCGGCCGTGTTAGTGTTGATTCGATTCACGCTCGACATCATGAGGATCTCCCTACCCTATATTTCGGCCGGTGGTGGCGGCGGGAGAGAGCTGGATTTGTTATGCGCTGCGGGTTGACACCTTGAGCCGATGCGATCTTGGGGGGCGGTAGTTCATGAACGTATCTTTTGAGACCGCCCGCCGAACAATACGCATAATTTCTCACGATTAGATCTCGGCACTCATTGGTATCGTGACCTATCGATTTACGATAGGCACAATTTGGCGGCTCAACCTTCAAAGGCCGAGCCGGAGGTAACAAATTCGGACCACTGTGCTTCATTCCATATGGGTGATGGAGTGTGGGTCAAACTACTCCTCAGTAGCGGCAACCCATTTCTCGCTTCTTAGCGAGCCTTAAATTTGGTGGTCGGGTTTTCCAAGAATGGTCCGAATCCCAACCCTGGCCCAATTGTTGATTCCTTCCTTCCATCCTTTTTCACGCCCCCTGGCCGGTGCTCGGGGCGGTGACTTGCCATGGCTTCTTCCGCGCAAATATGGCATTCTGCGCGGACCAGGAATTCTTGGTACGAGGTCGCCCCCGATTCGTGGATAGAATAGTTGAACCAAGTCTCGGGGCAAGGCCGACCATGGTCGCAATTAGAATGGCGTCATCCGACACCGCCTCCATCTCTCGAACTTGCTTATTGAATCGAGAAATATAACTTTTAAGGGGCTCATCCTTCCCTTGTCCGATGTTCACAAGGGAATCCTTTGGTGCGGCTCGGACCTTGGAAGTCGGGAAGTGCGTCGTAAAGGCGGAGACCGAGATCCCCATTACGAATGGACCCCTGTGGTAGGGTGTAATGTCAATGGGAAAGCCCTGAGAGAATGGCATCACTAGGGCATGCATGAGTTCCATCCATGCTAAGTACTTATGGATGTGAGTGGTCGGGTCGGTTTCCCATTCTATAGACCGACACTGGGGATTTTCAACTTTGGCGTAGCGGGTCGCTAGGATACCAGGGGAAAACGGCGACATAACAAATTTGGTTGACCCTAAGCGGCTCCCGCTCATCCAGGAAACCAGTCGAGAACTTATCGATCGAGTCGGGTGTAGAGGATCAACCCCGGTCGTCCGGCGAACACCGAGTGGGCATGGCGATGTCGTGTTGGCTCGGTAGTGACTCTACTACACGACTTTGCCCTTCATCATCTTCTCGCTGCCGCCTTCTATCACGACGGCCCGCCTGTTCATTACACGAACTAGCCTCTTGGGCTTCATTATGAGAAGCCGGGGGACTTGAGGATTGAAATTGACGTTTAGTTGTGGATTGAGTGGGTTAGTATTTACAAGAAGTGGAGGAGGTGCTTGGGAGTTTGTGGTGGCGAGTGTTTGTGATATGAGTTGATTCATTTCTTTGTACAAAAGTTGGGTTAGCAATTAGGCGAGCGAAAGGAAATAAAGTGGTGCTCCTGCTACATGCTGGGGCATATTTCGACCATTAGTGGTCGGCGGTTTGGTTGTTAGGGTGTTGCTCTTGATCAAACAGCGTTTTCGATTGTTGACTCATTTTGTCGATTCACGAAAAGGATAAACGTTGAACTTTACGATTTTCACTTAACTTGTTTTTGCCTGGAATTCTAACGAACCAAAAGTGCCATCCTTCTAGCGCCAATTTGTTGGCGTGCGTTTTGATCGACAAGCAAAATATATAAGAAATTTAACACGTGGAAATATAAGCGTGCATAACGTGTGTTTATTTATGGCTGGTCTGCCTTTTTTGATACAATGCCGTGTCGGATTATGGGGTCGGTCTTTCTTATAATAACACGTTTTCAGTGCCCCTTTTTCTTCCCTTCCTCTTAAATGAGGCTTTTTATACTCCTTTAGTAAGTGGTTTTTCAACGATCATCTTTGCACTAATCAATCACTAATCATTAAAACAATTTGAAAAGGACACATGTCCCCTTCTAAGCGTGCATGTCGCCAAGTTTTGCCACTTGGTGACTCATCTTAATAACCTTCCCGACACGTGTCGGTTTCGATACCAATAAAGCACTAAGCATGGGCAAGTATGGGCAAATGGTTATTTTTCCGAATCATTGCATCGTCTCCGCTGGAAATTTGGGCTCGGGGTCGGGGGCTCGATTAGTCGTGTTGTGGTTGGGCTCGATGGTGAGTGAGCCCAACTCATGACGTGTTACGGGGCACCATTCCGACATTCCGGGGCCCCGCCGGGCATGCACCTTTGTATTGATAGCGTTGATTAATTTTCTTCGGCTCGGCTCGGGCGTCATCATAATCTATTATGTTAGGCGATGTTGATTGGACTTAAATTTTGTTGTTTCTTGGTGGGTTGTTTTCAATGAAACTATGAGTCCAGTGCAGGACATGACATAGAATTATATTAGATGGAGAATTATACGAGAGAGATGAATGTCAATAAGTATAACTGCAACTATTTAGTGTAGCTAAGGTTTCATGTCTAACGTGGAACCTTTTTTTTTTTCTTTTTGGAAATCTTGTTTAACATGGATTTAGCACAAAATAAAGAAAGCGATTTCTTGAGGACATAGTATATTCCTTTACAAATCTTGTGTACTTAAGACTATCCATTAATGGACAATGGCTTGTAGACATTTTGCATACTTCTTGTTTCTGAAACCACCATCCCTGACAAATGACAATGCAAAATTACTTTGAAGTTCCGGCTGACATAAAAGGTCGTCGTGTTTCATTTTTGCGGGTCATTGTTATGATACGGGTATTACACGTTTTACATGAACCAGAACACGACATGTTTAATTATTTGTGTGAAGATACACGAGAATAACGTAACCTGTTTATGACACGGATAACACGACATGACATAAAATACCTATATAATTTAAAGTTTGACACAAAAAAAATTAAAAAAAAAATAGAGAGAATATGCTAAAATTACAAATAAAATGCATTAAATTACAAGAAATTACATTCAATAATTTATCTAATATTATATAACCAACTAAAATATTACAAAATATAAAAATAATATGTCCACTATACAACTAAATAGGTTAAATAGGTTAATCATGTTGACAAGCATGTCAACCTGGTCTATTTTTTCTCGTGTTACTCGTGTCCGACCTGAATTTAACGGGAATCCGCGAGGGGTTGTACTTAAACATGTTAAATTCATTTGTAGGTTCGTGTTGAGTTTATCATGCCGTGTCAGATGCTTTATTTTATTAGTCAATACCATTTAAAATTTAGTATTGTTTTTATGCATTAGTACTTTTTTATTTAGCTTTTCAATTTACAATGCAAATTACTTGGAACATGTACTTTTGTTTCTGACTATTTTGTATTAGCTCTAAATATAGTAGTTGAAAACAGGCTTTAATTCTACGCACTCAATTAAATTCAATTGCTTTTATGAGGTTTCACGGTCCATAAATTGCCACGGGTAATATTTCTTTAAATTTCCAACCTAATACTCCTCCTATTCATAGAAAAAAATATATATTAAGAAATATATTAAAATACTCAATATATCCTTAATTAACCATAAATATTGCTTTGACAGAAACAAAATATATATTAGGTATTATTGTTTAATAAGTACTCCCTCCTATTCAAAATAAGTGTCTTTTTAGGAAAAAATACACATATTAAGGATTGTGTTAAAATATCAAATATACAAATATACTCTTAATTAATAATAAATGCTACATTGAACCAAACAAATTTAGGTATTAGTGTTAGTTGGGAAATAATATATTTAAGGGTAATTTAGGAAAAAAATTCTCACCAACCTTGAAATGTGAGAAGGACATTCTTTTTTTTTAAAAAAAATTTATGTGTCAAAAGGACACTTATTGTGAATAGCAGGGAGTATAAGGGTAATTTGGGGAAAAAATCTTATTAGTCTTGAAGACATCAAAATGACATTCTTTTGAATAATTTTTATGTCTCAAAGCAGGGTGTATCCTTCCCTTGTACCCCCAAATTTTTGAAAATTCAATTAGTTATATGTATATTTTATTTTAAAATATTAATTTTTAGTATTAAATATTTATTTTTTATTGATTTAGCCCCCTAACATTGCGGGTCTAGCTCCGCCCTTTGTATAAATGGGATTGGAGCACATGGGAGTGTTTCAAAAGAAGCCCCATATCCCACATAGAATAGGTAATGAAGTTTTCTTCACTTTATCAAATGTGGGAGACCAATGTGGGCTTAGTAAAAAATGGGTCAAGTGATTAAGGGGGCCTCGCGCACATAAAGAGCTGGGTCAAATTTGCCGATTGTAGTGTAAAATCGGCAACTTGTCCCCCTGCGCGGGCGATATAGTCGCGACTCGGATTAGTTTTGCGACTTAAAACTAATTTTATTTTTGCTAAATTAAAACCTTACCCGAAAATATATTTCCCACCTTACCTTAATTATCCTATTTTAACATAAATTGAATTACCATATATCATCAGATGTGAGTCTACCTATTTTTCATAGGGTGGTTATGACCGGCCCTTTGTCCCCTCTCTATGGCCGTGTGGTTGTCCCTCTACTATTACATTACCGTTGGAAGCATTTTATCTATATATGTTGAGCTTCCTGTTTTATAGAACAGAACATAAATTCGAACCAATCTTCCTAACTCTTCTTGCCTTCATATTTGTTTGGGTTACTGTTGAGATTTTGTTCGTTCATTTTGTTAGTTGAATCTGAGGGATTACAAAAATAAATCCTTTAGGACAGTGCCACTCTTGCACGCCTCGGAAATTATGTTGGTGATTCAAACTCAGATCTTGGATATTTTGCCAACATTGTAAAGGATTTATCATGGAGCTTGATAATAATGTTGACCAACTCAACGCACCTCTTTAGAATAATGTCCTTGCACTGTTCGAATATCACCGCACGATCCTTGTTCAGTTGCTCGCATACACCAACGCGTTCCGTCACGCCAAGCCATTTCGGACATCTCCAAAATCAAAATGTTTAGCGGTCATACGTTGGCGGAGAGGATATTTTCCATCTTGGACATGCACGGTGTTGCTAATGTGCGGACACAAAGCAAACCTCAACCTTTCGATGATTCAAAGGAAATGGAGATGTGGATTTATGCTAACAAGGTTTGTAGACATACAATTATTAGCACTCTTACTAATGATTTGTTTGATGTATATTGTTCTTACAAAGAGGCCGGGGATATTTGGGAGTCTATACATTTGAAATATCTTGCCGAAAGATCTTTGGAAAAGCAGAAGTTCATCATCGGAAATTTTTACAAATGGGAAATGGATGATGGCAAGGATATCAAAATGCAGATCAACGAGTACCACAAGCTCTTTGGAGGATTTAAAGACTGAAAATATCACCCTACAAGAGGAATTCGTAGTTTGGTTTCTTGATCGAAAAGTTGCCAAGCTCGTGGAAAGACTACAAACGAAGAATTAAAACACAAACACAAACAACTATCTCTTCTTGACCTAATTACCCACATTATAATCGAAGATACCGACCGGAGGGAACTCAAAGTGAGCAAAGGAAAGAAAAATAGCTACAATCGCAAACATGGTGCAAGGTAATTTTAATAACAAGAATGTTAAAAATTTTAATCAGACTGATTACAAACCTAAAGTGAATAACTCCACCAACTTTAAAAAGAAAGGAAACTGTTACGTTTGTGGGAGGTCGGGCATCATGCACATCAATGCAAACATAGAAAGAAAAATGGCAACCTTCAAAATCGAAATGGAAATCCTCCAAAGCCAAATGCAAATTTGGTTGAAGGGGATGATATTGTTGTTGCGGTGCTTTCTCAAATTAATCTTGTGGCCGATGTGAAAGAATGGGTGGTAGACTATGGGGCTACCAGGCACATTTGTGCAAATAGAGAAGCCTTTATGTCCTACAATATGTGGGAAATGAAGAAGAACATGTGTATCACGGGGATTCTCGAACTGCACAGGTTCTTGGCAAAGGCAAAGTTATGTTGAAACTCACATCTGGCAAGACCTTGGCTCTCAATGAAGTACTTCATGTGCCTACTATTAGGGCAAACTTGGTTTCTGTTTCCTTGTTAGGAAAGACTGGAGTTAAAGTGTCATTTGAATCTGACAAGATTGTAATGACAAAAAATAATATCCTTGTGGGCAAAGGCTATTGTAATCAGGGTCTGTTTGTACTCAATGTTTCTGATGTTATTAATAAAACTGCATCTTCTTCTGCTTATATGATTGATTCTATTGATTTATGGCATGCTAGATTAGGACATGTTAGTACAAGTTATATTCGTAAAATGCAATCACTTGGTTTAATTTCTGGAATCAATAATACTTGTCTGAATAAATGTGAAATATGTTGTGAAGCTAAATTGACTAAGAAAACTTGTTTTTCGGTACATCGAGAATCTGAATTGCTTAGTCTAATTCATACCGACTTAGGAGACTTGAAACAAACCATGACTCGAGGTGGTAAAAACTATTATGTGACTTTTATAGATGACTATTCTAGATACACTAAGGTATATTTGCTTAGAAATAAAGACGAAGCTTTTAACATGTTTCAATTACACAAATCAGAGGTTGAAAATCAATTAGATAAGAAGATTAAAAGAGTTAGATCAGATAGAGGTGGTGAATATATTTTATTTAACGAATTTTGTGAACAAGAAGGAATAATTCATGAAGTCACTCCTCCATATTCACCCGAATCAAATGGTGTAGTTTGAGCGAAAAAAATAGAACTTTAAAAGAAATGATGAATGCTATGCTCATTAGTTCAGGTGTTGCTGATAATCTTTGGGGTGAAGCTATATTATCTTCATGTCACTTACAAAATAGAATTCCCTATAAGAAAACCGGAAAGACACCTTATGAATTATGGAAAGGTTATCTACCTAACCTAAAATATTTAAAAGTGTGGGGATGTCTAGCAAAAGTTATGTTACATGATCCTAAGAGAAGGAAAATAGGTTCTAAAACATCGATTGTCTATTTATTGGTTATGTTGATCATTGATGGCTCAAAAGCTACCTTTAAAACCGTAGGCAAGTGCACCTATCATTTTATAGTATATATTATTGAGTCACCGAGTGTCATTCCCACGAGGATTGTAAGTACTAATAATTACCGTCTTTTTGTTATTTAATCTAACAATTTTTGAGTTTTTGTTTGATGAAAAAGGAAAACAAATTATAAATTGTAAAAATGAAGGAAGATTTGTAAAATAAGAAGTCAAGAGATAGAAATGTGTTTGAATGTAAATCCCTCTAGAATGTTTTTGTGATTTGACAAGTTAAAAATACAACCGTAAGCCCTTAAGCAAAAACCAACCTCTTTTAATAAAATCTCATGTCTTGTGGACCGTAGAAATTCCCAATTTAAGTTAAATCCTTTCTCAAGGTGAAAAACTTCTAATCTCAAGTTGATTAACTGAAATCTCTTTCTAGTTAAAACCCCCAAGACAACATTATAACGATTTGTGAATTCCCATATTAAGTTTGACCCTAATCCGGAAGATTTATGTCGCCCCATATCTAGGATTGCATGCAACTCTTTTCACTTATATAGGTTCTATTTCACCATGAATCTCTCGATTTTAGGGATGAAAAATAAACTTCAAATCAATATTGCGCATATATCAATTCGAATGAATGAAGCATAATATAAGTGAATCACACAAAATATGAAGATTTTATTAAAAACATACACACCATAATCACAAATCCATTCTAGAGTTCATTACATTCAAACACTAGGAGTTTAGCTACACATGATTTTGACCAAAGAATAAATTACACAAGAAGATTTAAGTATTGTAGACATGGTGTACTTATCTTTCTCAAAATCTTCAATTGACTTCTTTCTTGATTGATGATGTTGCTCCAAGCCTTCTTCTCCAATGTTGCTACAAGCTTACTCCTCCCAAACCTCTTGATCTCCAATGTCTAATGAATTTAATGAATCTATGAATATAATGAATTCAATGTATCTTGAATTAATGAATGATTCCCCCAACTCATAATCTTGGCTTTTATAGACATCATTTTTGTGAAAGAACACATCAATAATGTTATCTTTTTGTTAAACAATTGTCTCCACTTTCATTGTTGGTTGGTGAATTCTTGTACTCAATTGATGATTGAGGGGATATGGGGACATGTTGCAGCAAAAGTGGGTGTTAAAGGTGTATAAAAGTGGTCAAAAGGCTTGGTAGGTGAGTTTTCCATAATTTTCGCATGGAAAAGTTGCGAGAAAAGTGTCCCGGACACGCCCGTGTCGCCCCGTAACGGCGGTCGGGCCGTCTTTGTTTTATCATACAGGAATCGGGAAACATGGTCGTGCTTCCCAACACGGTCGGGCCGTGTCTCTCGGACACGGCCATGTAGGAGAACACGGCCTGGCCGTGTCGGGAGGTCTGTTTGTGTGAAAAACGAGTTTTTAGCTCCCGTGAACACGGCCGTGTTGCCCGACACCCCTGCCCGTGTTGGACCAAAAGGCCCCAAAATGACGCGTTTGGCTTGGAATTTCGAGCGTTTTTGCATCCTTAAACTCCCGGTATGTTTTGACATGAATCCATGGTCCGAAATTCACCAAAATTAGCCCCGAATGGTCAATCTACATCAATAAATGCACCTCGGAGTAATATGAACTATGTACAATCAAAAATTTACAAAACTAACAATAAAATAACTCGGATTCTACTCAAATATACACATAAAACATGCATAAAAAGACCCTTATCAAACCACCTCCAACTTTGAACTTTGCTTGTCCTCAAGCAAAATATTATATCAAAAAGAGGGATTCAATAAATCACAACATACAAAGATGATTTTTTCAACATATTGAACATAAGCGGTCAAGTTCTTGGTCTTCTCAACCCAAATTAACCATTAAGTAAAAACATAGTTTTGTAAAGTGATCGATTGTCAAGAAAATCGTAATATCGGCATGCATTATTCAGACTTGAAATCATCACTCCACAAATCGATAGTTATGAACAACTTCAATTCAATAACGCCATGAAAATACAAGAATTCAATAGATCATCGTAGTTAGCCTACTAGTCATATAACCAAGCTTCTTGAACTTTATTGGAATGAGAAGTCAAGGAGTATTCATTCTTTTTTTTTTTCGTTCTTTTTTTGGGACCTTTCGAGACATGCTTCCACTAGGTTTATATTTTAAATTTGTTCAAACACTCCTAGGGTGGTTTCCCATACTCATATTCTTGTCGCCGTTTTACGTAAAAAAAGACAAACATGGGGCTCATGAATGCTCCTAGTTACTAAGAAACAACAAATAGAGGAGTATAACCTCGATTGGTCCGTTTTTCTTTTTCCTTCGTTTTTTTTTATTTTCTTTTCACAAGCTTGGTTTGACAACTAGTTAACCACTACTAAATCATGAGTTCTCGGACGTTCATAGCACTAAGTATCGTCGTATATGCCTTAACACATCAAGTATTTATGGTAGTATTGGAAATCTCGTCAAAATTTAGCCCGCATCCACGTCAATATATCCTAGACAATCAATTGCTTCTCAAAAACACAAATTAACAAGTTAATATAGGTATAATTGGGCCAAGTTATTGACTAGCAAATATTTAATTTGTTAAAAACAAAATCACATCTTTTGAAAACAAACACACAAGCATTCCGAAAATGTTATTGTACTCACCTCCAACTTTAAGATTCACATTGTCCTCAATGTGAAAGAAAGAAATGGACAAACACATACAAAACACTCAAAAAGCAAAGAAATTAGAATGATATAAAAGAGGTGAAAAAAATACGACCTTACTATAATAGTGGAATCGGTGTTGAGCGACCATTGGGTTGTTTTGGCACGGGACCTTCAATGACACTTTCACACCTAATTAAAGTTAAGCAACACACAATTAGGACAACCAAGAAGAAGCTCAAGAGTTTTTTTTTTTTGAAAATGACTCTAAGGACTTGTGATTATTTTGAGAGAAAATAAAATAACAAAAATAAAAATAAATGAAAACAATTGCACACAAACATCGGGTTGCCTCCGGGTAGCTTTAACGTTGTATAGCTGGACTATGTCACCTAAATGTGAAGATTTAATCGGGCGGAGCCTTGAACTTATGAAAATCCTTAACATCGCCACCTAAGTCAAATCTCGAACAATTTACCTTGACGGTCCCATTTTTCTCGCACGACATCTTTAAATATGAACTTTTTCGTGAGCACTTATACACTTTGAACATCACATGTTTTCAAGGGTTTATTGGATGGCGTATCAAGCAAAATATCATTTTTCCCAATCAAGTTTATAGGAAAACAAGTATCATCTATATGATTTTCAAGGGAATTTTAAAGATAACTTGTTCACTCACTACTCTCAAAATAAGTTTTCCATCATGCACATCAATGAGAGATTTTGCGATAGCCAAAAATGGACGCCCTAGAATTAAGGGAACTTCTATATTATCATGCATGTCAAGAATAACGAAATCGATTTCGAAACACGAATTTATCAATCTTGATTAACACATCATGAATAATACCTCTAGGATGTTTAATCGATTTATCGGCTAATTGAATGTCCATCCTAATAGGTTTAAGTTCACCTAATCCCGCATGCTTAAATGTTTCATAAGACATCACATTGATACTAGCTCCCAAGTCGGCTAGTGCCCTATCAACAGGTAAACCATCAATTGTGCAAGGGATAATAAAGCTTCCTGGATCATTAAATTTTTGTGGTAGTTCATTGGAAGGACATTTATCATTCAATTGCACATTTGATAATTTGTTAAGCTTATTTTCACTAGGAATGATGTCATTAAGATCCCTAACATGCTTTGAATGAGGGTCAACAAATGGAATATTGGCATGTAATTGTTTGAAAGAATCAAGGTACTTACCAAATTTGTCCTCCCTTCTATTCTCTTCGGTTAGACTTCGGTAAGGGATCTTGGGCTTGTGTTCTGCAACCTCCTTTTTCATGAGCTTTTCTTTGGGCATGTCATCCTCCACGTATTTCTGCATGGCGGCATTGGCATAATCATGCTCATGTGGAAAATTGATGGTGATTGCCTTTACGTGTTCCCTTGGGTTTGGCTCAGTATTACCCGGAAAACTACCTTGTGGCCTTTCGGAAATCATCTTCGCAATCTGGCCTATTTGGTTTTCAGATTATGGATAGATGCCTCTTGATTTCTCAAGGATGTTTCCACCGCCTTTGGAATCGGGTATCTGTTGATTGCACAAACTTTGTTATGAGATCTTCCAAGTTAGCCTTACCTTGATTTGGTGAAATCCGAGAGACGTGTGTAGATCGGGATTGGGATTAGGTCGTGGTTGGCCTTGATTTCCCCAACCAAAATTAGGATGTTGTCACCACCAGGATTATATGTGTTCTTTGTAAGGATTACTTGGGCAATTTACGCGCCTTGATTCCCAACGTAATTAGCATGTTCGGCGTGAGGTATTGTGTGTGGGCGATCCGATGATTATGCAATCCTCCGCAAGTTTCACAAGATAAAACATGCGGTGGTGGTGGTTTAGGAGCTGCTAGATCGTCAATCTTTTGGATCAAAGCTTCGACTTTGTGCGGCTAGTGTAACTATTGCATCCGCATTATAAATACCCACTGCTCATTAGGTTTACCTCGTACGGATTGTCATTGATAGCCATTCATGGCCATTCCTTCTATGAGATCTTGGCGGCGGGTGTTTTATTGTTCAACGTCCCCGCCACCGCATCAATCATTTGCCTTGTCGGTGAGTAGCCCATTGTAAAATGTTTGGACTTGCATCCAAATGGGAAGGCCATGATGTGGGCATTTCGCAGCAATTCCTTGAATCTCTCCTAAGTGTCGTACAAGGTCCCATCGTCCTCTTGAGTGAATGAAGAGATCTCATTCCTCAATCGTGCGGTTTTGGCGGGTGGAAAATACTTGAAGGAACTTTTACGCCATAATGCTCCATGTTGTGATTGTTCCCTTCGGTAAAGTGTTTAGCCATTGTTTAGCCCGTCCCGGAGCGTAAATGGGAACAGCGTAACGGATGGCATCGTCGGAGACTCCATTTATTTTGAAGGTATCGCAAATTTCAAGGAAATTCGCGATATGATTATTTGGATCTTCGCCCGCAGCCGTCGAATTGAACAAATTGTTGCACCATTTGAATCACATTCGGTTTGATTTGAAATTATTGGCTGCAGCAGCGGGCCTTACGATACTAGATGATGTGTCGTCCATGACGGCTTGGCATAGTCGTACATGGTTCTTTGTTGTTCATCCGCCATATCGGGATCCTTGCCTTCGCTAATATCCTCCTCGTGGTCGTATTAATACTTTCCCTCGTGTTGCTACCGGCGGTCGCGCTTCCAAATTCGGCGACGAGTAGGCATGCACTGCGGTAAATAAAGAGGATAAGTGTAATCCAAGACTTACAAAGATAGATAAAAAGAAAGACAAATGATGAAATAAAATAAAAAAAATGATTAAATTAACAAAAATAAGGTGTTCTTAATATTACAATCCCCGGCAATGGCGCCAAAAACTTGATGGCTCAAAAGCTACCTTTAAAACCGTAGGCAAGTGCACCTATCATTTTATAGTATAGATTATTGAGTACCGAGTGTCATTCCCACGAGGATTGTAAGTACTAATAATTACCGTCTTTTTGTTATTTAATCTAACAATTTTCAGAGTTTTTGTTTGATGAAAAAGGAAAACAAATTATAAATTGTAAAAATGAAGGAAGATTTGTAAAATAAGAAATCAAGAGATAGAAACGTATTTGAATGTAAATCCTCTAGAATGTTTTTGTGATTTGACAAGTTAAAAATACAACCGTAAGCCCTTAAGCAAAAACTAACCTCTTTTAATAAAAACTCATGTCTTGTGGACCGTAGAAATTCCCAATTTAAGTTAAACCCTTTCTCAAGGTGAAAAACTTCTAATCTCAAGTTGATTAATGAAATCTCTTTCTAGTTAAAACCCCAAGACATCATTATAACGATTTGTGAATTCTCATATTAGGTTTGACCCTAATCCGGAAGATTTATGTCGTCTTATATCTAGGATTGCATGCAACTCTTTTCACTTATATAGGTTCTATTTCACCATGAATCTCTCGATTTCCCGGATGAAAAATAAACTTCAAATCAATATGCGCATATATCAATTCGAATGAATGAAGCATAATATAAGTGAATCACACAAAATATGAAGATTTTATTAAAAACATACACGCCATAATCACAAATCCATTCTAGAGTTCATTACATTCAAACACTAGGAGTTTAGCTACACATGATTTTGACCACAAAATAAATTACACAAGAAGATTTAAGTATTGTAGACATGGTGTACTTATCTTTCTCAAAATCTTCAATTGACTTCTTTCTTGATTGATGATGTTGCTCCAAGCCTTCTTCTCCAATGTTGCTACAAGCTTACTCCTCCCAAACCTCTTGATCTCCAATGTCTAATGAATTTAATGAATCTATGAATATAATGAATTCAATGTATCTTGAATTAATGAATGATTCCCCCAACTCATACTCTTGGCTTTTATAGACATCATTTTTATGAAAGAACACATCAATAATGCTATCTTTTTGTTAAACAATTGCCTCCACTTTCATTGTTGGTTGGTGAATTCTTGTACTCAATTGACGATTGAGGGAATATGGGGACATGTTGCGACAAAATTGGTGTGCCCCGTAAGCGGTCGGGCGTCTTTGTTTTTATCATCTGAGGAATCAGGGAAACATGGGCGTCTTCCTAACAAGGCCAGGCCGTGTCTCTGGACACGACCGTGTGGGGAACACGGCCTGGCAGTGTCGGAGGATGTTTTGTGCGAAAAATCGAGTTTTTAGCTCCCGCGGAACATGATCGTGTTGCCCGACACCCCCTGCCCGTGTTGGACCAAAAAGGCCCCAAAATGACGCGTTTGGCTTGGAATTTCGAGCGTTTTTGCATCCTTAAACTCCCGGTATGTTTTGACATGAATCCATGGTCCGGAATTCACCAAAATTAGCCCCGAATGGTCAATCTACATCAATAAATACACCTCGGAGTAATATGAACTATGTACAATAAAAAATTTACAAAACTAACAATAAAATAACGAATTCTACTCAAATATACCCATAAAACATGCATAAAAAGACCCTTATCAATCATAGTCTTTCGCATATCGGTTTCTTGTTTTAAAAAGTGATGTGCTAGATGTTAATACAATTATTGAAACAAAAAATGTTGAATTCTTTGAGCATATTTTTCCTTTAAAAATTGAGATAATTTCTCGTGCACTCTTTGAATCTACTTCTTATGCTCCAATTGAACATAATATTGAAAACTCTTTTGAGGAGTTAAGAAGGAGTAAGAGACAAAGAAAAGAAACTTCTTTTGGAAATAATTTTTATACATATCTTGTAGAAAATGATCCTTTAACATTTTCGAAGCTATTTCATCTTCGATTCTTTATCTTTGGAAAGAAGCCATCAAAGCGAAATTGATTCTCTTGAACAAAACAAAACTTGGACTTTGGTTGATTTGCCACCGGAGCTAGACCTATAGGTTGCAAATGGATTTTTAAGAAGAAATATAATCCGAGATGGAACCATTGAAAAATATAAAGCTAGATTGGTTGCAAAAGGCTTTACTCGAAACAAAATGTGGATTATTTTGATACTTTTGCACCAATAACTAGAATTTCTTCTATTCGAGTTTTGATTGCTTTGGCTTCTATCCATAAAATTTTTATTCACCAAATGGATGTAAAAACTGCTTTCTTAAATGGTGATTTAGAAGATGAAATTTATATGGTGCAACCAGAAGGATGTGTTGTTTCTGGAAAAGAAAACAAAGTTTGTAAACTACTTAAATCTTTATATGGTTTAAAACAAGCACCTAAGCAGTGGCATGAGAGATTTGATCAAGTTTTGTTGTTTGATGGTTTTACTTCTGTTGAAGCAGATAGATGTGTTTATACAAAACTTGTTGATGATGAGTGCATAATTATTTGCTTGTATATGGATGACATGCTTATATTTGGCACTAAAATTGATTTAATATATAAATCAAAAGAATTTCTTGCTTCTAAATTTGATATGAAAGATATGGGGGAAGAAAATGTGATATTGGGTGTTAAAATTATAAGGAGTGATAATTGCATAATGCTGTCACAAGAACATTATGTTGAAAAACTTCTCAAGAAGTATGGACATTTTGACGTCAAACCAGTTAGTACTCCTTATGATGCTAACACTCAATTAAAGAAAAATTTAGGTGATCATGTGGCTCAATCTGGATATGCACAAATTATTGGGAGTCTGTTGCATTTAATGAACTTTTCTCGCCCGGACATAGCTTACATTGTGTGTAGATTGAGCAGATATACTCATAATCCCAATCGTGACCATTGACTTGCAATAGTCGGACTAATGAGATATTTAAAAGGTACCATGAACTATGGTATCATGTATAGTGGATATCCTGTTGTACTTGAAGGATACAGTGATGCAACTGGATCTCTGATTCAGATGAAATAAAATCCACTAGTGGTTACATATTCACTCTTGGTGGGGGTACAGTTGCTTGGAAGTCAGCTAAACAAACTATCATAGCAAAGTCTACCATGGAGTCTGAGTTTATTGCCTTGGAGTTAGCTGGCAATGAGGCTGAGTGGTTGAGAAACTTCGTAGCAGATATTCCATTAGGTTCAAAACCAACACCTTTAGTGTCTATGCATTGTGATTGTCAAGCAGCAATTGCAATTTCGAAGAATAAAACCTTTAATGGTAAGAATAAACATATTCGTTTGAGACATAATGTGGTTAAAATTTGTTAAATGATGGAGTTATATCCATTGATTATGTGAAGTCGGAATTGAATTTGGCCGATCCTCCGACTAAACCATTGGGGAGATTAATTAATGAAACAACGAGGGAATGGGACTTAAGTCAACTTGAGAAATTAACGATGATAGAAACCTTACCTTTGTGATTGGAGATCCCATGAATGAGGTTCATACGGGTAATAACAAGTCACTTGTTAATTCCGCTAGCACAACAATTAATTGTCCGTCTATGGTGTGAGAAATGTTAGATTGCAATTATGTGAGGATAAGATATTAAGCTCTTAATGAATTTCATATCCTTAAGGGTGGTATATTTAATTGCAAAATATACTTGATGTGATTCACCTATATGAGTGTGGAGTGGGGCCGCTCCTATGAGATTTTGGCATATCTCTAGAGCACTCATGAATTCCAGGCACGCGCACGACCTATTAGCGCAAAACCGCATTGAACGACAAAATATTGAGAGAGTGTAATGTGACTGGTAAGATTTTAACTTACAATAAGAGTTCTTAGTTCATAGAAGCTACATGCTTCACTAAAACTCTGTACTTTATATCTTATCATTCTATGTCTGGTTCATAGTCCAAACGACACCAGATGCGATACATTTACACTCATTTTAGTAACCCAACAAATATCTCTACTTTTTCTTTTCATTCTTTTGAAACATGTGGGGGATTGTTGTATAAAATGGGATTGGAGCACATGGGAGTGTTTCAAAAGAAGTCTCATATCCCACATAGAATAGGTAATGAAGTTTTCTTCACTTTATTAGTGGGAGACCAATATGAGCTTAGTAAAAAATGGGCCAAGTGATTAAGGGGCCTCGCGCACATAAAGAGTTGGGCCAAATTTGCCGATTATAGTGTAAAATCGGCGATTTGCCCCCCCTGCGCGGGCGATATAGTCGCGACTCGGATTAGTTTTGCGACTTAAAACTAATTTTATTTTTTTCTAAATTAAAACCTTACCTGAAAATATATTTTCCACCTTACCTTAATTATCCTATTTTAACCTAAATTGAATTACCATATATCATCAGATGTGAGCCTACATATTTTTCATAGGGTGGCTATGACCGGCCCTTTGTCCCCTCTCAACCTATAGCCGAAAGCCTGTCTCTCCTAAAAGCTATGGCCGCGTGTTTGTCCCTCTGCTATTATATTACCGTTGGGAGCATTTTATCTATATATGTTGAGCTTCCTGTTTTGTAGAACAGAACATAAATTCAGAACCAATCTTCCTAACTCTTCTTGCCTTCATATTTGTTGGGTTACCTGTTGAGATTTTGTTCGTTCTTTTGTTTCGTTGAATTATGGGGGATTACGAAAATAAATCCTTTAGGACAGTGCCACTCTTGCACGCCTCGAAAATTATTTTGGTGATTCAAACTCTGTACTGGATATTTTGCCAACACGGCCCTGTCTCAAAGAGACACTTATTATGGATAAGATGAATAGTTAGCTAATAACACTAACTTTGTGGAATTTCCGTCGTTCTTCTCAAACATGTAGACGAATATCCCTATTTAGTATGCGTCAGGGCAATTTTGGGATTTTCGTATAAAATGTAAGGATAAATGTGTCTTTACACAAGTTAGTCAGATGAATATGAGCATTACAACCAAACCACGTAATAATTCAGCCCATCATATCTATTGCAATGTTTTGGGACCAAACAAACACCTTAAAGGCAATGATATAATTCAACCTGTTATGCCCGATCCAATTTATTGAGAATGAAGCTCAATCAAAATCATCCAACAACCAAACGCAGCAATAGACTACATCGAGAGATAATAACTAGTATAAAAAGGGTTTCGGTGGTTAATTTATTTGAGGGCAAAAATCAAATTACTCTTAATTTACTCTATAAAAGGGGTTTTAGGGTTTATCAGAATCATATTCAGGATACAAATTAGATGTTGATAAGCAATGGATAAACAGGCTGCAAAAAGAAGAGAGGAAGATGGATGCAATTCCATGGACAGAATATCCAATTTACCACAAGCCATGTTGCACCACATACTATCTTTCCTCTCCCAAAAGGAAGCAATTCAAACTTGTGTTTTATCCAAATCATGGCGTTATCTTGGGTCTACTCGCCCGAATTTCGAGTCTTGTGAAAGATGGTTCAATGCCAATAAACAAACATTCCTTTCCACCATTGACAAGATTTTACACAGGTACCATGATCAGAAGCTTTCTATACAAGAATTTATTTTGGAGATGTCTATGGGTGATTCTGAATCGATTTTGTTTTTTGAAAAATGGATCCCATTAGTCATGCTAAATATGGGTTTAAATACGTTCAGTTTTAAGGATGTTTCGTATTCTTGGGCACGCTTTGCCCTGCCCTCGCTAGTCTATAAAGATGAATTCGTTAAAGAATTAAATCTGAATAGATGCAAGTTGAGCCAAATTAATCCGCTTGACAAGGTACTGTTTAGGCATCTATAAAAACTTTCCCTCCCCTGGGTGTACATTGCGGATGAGACTTTTGAGAAGATAATGTCGAGCTGCCCTTTGATTGAGGATGTGAACTTGCATGGTTGTGAGGGATTGAAAACCATTAAGGTGAATAAGACTCATAATCTCAAGTACTTTTATTTTTTCAATAATCGATGCCTAAAAACGAGGATGACCGTAGCATTGAAATCGACGTCATAACTCTTGAAAGCATCGATTCTACGTGTTGTCGATTGGTTTCGCCACGGTAAGTACTTCCCTTATCTCAAGTGTTTACATCTGGATGAGGTGCGATTGTCTACAAAGTCATTCGATAGCTTTTCGTGTAACTACCCCTGTCTTGAAAAGTTGAGCCTTATCTATTGCCATGGCTTTGAAGAAATCCAGTTATTGAGTCATTCGATTAAGTTCCTTGCCATTTCGGTGGACATGCCCATCAAGGCTGCTATTGATGCCACACACATACTCTACTTTGAATTCAGAAGCGATTTTCTGCCATCAATCTCTTTTAAAACAACTTCCAGTGAGTGGAAGTCAGATATACGCCTGTCGTATTCTTTGGATACCGATAATGATGCTTCATCATGGTTCCTAAAGCTAAATGAAATACTCAAGGCATTAAGTCATTCTGAAATTTCTCTGCGCATCTCTCCTCTAGTAGTACCAGACACTATTTATGGTGGTTTCCATAAAGCTGTCCTAGTGGAAAACTTGTGTTTAAGGGGACAATATTCATATTCGTCCGTTACAACTTTCTTAAATGGTTTGTTTCGTATCTGCCATCCAAGATACATAGGTGAGTACTTGTGCGCAGATCCACAGGCTGAACAGATAATAGAAGACAAACAATTCATTGGGTTTCTGTGCAAGATCCTCCTAATGGAGAGAGAAAGGAGGCACTACTTATGGCAACAAGATTTGGAGGAAGTAAGCTTAGAAGCTTTTGACAATAATGGAAAACAATGGAATCCTGTCCAGTGGGCGGGTTTGTCCGAATGTGCATTTCTAGACAATCAATTCAATCAAAGGTTTCGCTTTTGCTTGAAATGGAGAGAGAGTTAGGCCAACTGTCTTAGTAATAGAGTCTGAATCATAATCTTTATGTAAGTTAGTCTTGTTTTTCTATCGAATAATTGATAATGTTCGGTAAAATTAGGGTCTCTCTCTATAATTTTTCTCTCCCTTCTCTCTACCCAAAAAAACAACTAACCTAATTTCTCTTCCCCCGCCTCCCCATCTCAACGGCCGCCTCTCTCTCCCCTCCCCCCTCCCCCCTCCCCCCTCCCCTCCTCCTCCTTGCTTCCTATTGGAGGGCCAACAATGGCGGTCCCTTGGGAGTCCAAAGGTGGCCGGAATTTTTGGTCCAGGGTGAAAGCAGGTTGGAGCTTCACGGAGGTGTCTCGGAGCTGGGTTGATGATGGGATGTGGTAGTAGATTTGGGAGAGGGAGAGACATTTTTCTCCTTTATTTTTGTTTTTTCTCGTTTTTAGCTATATGTTGTATTTTTCTTGTTTTTTTTTTTGTTTTCACCGGTTGAAGGGCGAAATCCGTAGGCGGGTCAGTTTGTCTGTCCCGCAGTGTTGGGTGGTTGCTCGTGCCCGTTTTTTGTTGTAGTGTTGCGGTTTCTTAGTGTTTTACAGTCTCCATTAAGGAGTGTTGAAGTCTCCCAACGTGGAAGTGGTCTAGTCGGGTGTGAAATTTTTTGTTTGTGAAGTGGATCTGAATTGGTCTTGTCAATTCCCCGCTTGGCTTTTATTTAGTCAAGTCGGCCCTTAGCCAGTTGGCTACGTTTGTAGTTGTAATTCCAGTTTTTTGAGTTGTTCTAATAAAATACTATCGTTCGGAAAAAAAAAAGTCTTGTTTTTCTATCTATTACCTTATAAGGATGAGAATTAAGTTTCTAATTTAGTTTTTTGCTGCCTTTGTGTTGCTCAGTTGCTTTTGTTTAATTTACTAATGATTCATTTGTTTATGAAAAACTTATATATGATTTAGAATTTCTCTGTTGTTATTTATTTGATCTTTACCTGCAATAACTCAGGATAGGAGACTTAATTTATTGCTCATCCCACTTGTATATGTTGTTCAAATATAGCGTTTTTCGTTGAATGAATACATTAACATATGTACAATTCTCTAACTGGCAACTTGTCATGTCTAAACACTAATTACAAGTTTCCCCCTTTTTATTCTTCTAAACACTAAGAACAATTGGTCATCTGCCACAACAATGTAAAAGTAGGACAAATAACTTGGAAATGCAATATGAAATACTTTGGTTCCTTTTGGTCTTTCCAAATTGTGTATGGGGCAATCTCTGCTAGATATGGGGAGTGTTTGCAAATCACAAAAAAAATATTCAATTTCTGCTTCTAATTCTGTTTTATTTAATTAAAATCTAAAACTTCTAGTTTGACTTTTACAAATAAATAAGCGTTTTTTCTAAATTTTTCAACAAACACTCTCAACTTATTATATTTTCAAACACCGCCAACTTCTAATTCTCAACTATTTTCACTTCTACTATAATAAATTGTTTCTTCTAAAAGCGAAGTTTTCGGAGGATCCAGAAAACTCCCATGGTACATTGTTGATGATTCAATATGCCATGCTTGTCATATTTAAGGTAGGTCTTAGCTATATCTGAGTCGGAGGATCCAGAAAATGGTGTTCAAAAATGAGAAACCTTTATATGAGCTCATTGGTGTGTTATTTATATTTAGGTGCTGAGTATGTGTATGTCTTATCTATATCTGAGTCATTCTGTGATTAACTGAACGCTCATTCTTGATTTCACCAATTTACTGCACTATTTTTGTCTTCATGAAATGAATGGTATTGTTTTTCTTACAGTTTGTTGGCTATCATGTATCAGTTCAACCCCTTGAGCTATGGTTCGCAGTTTATTTATGTCTAATTCATGTACATTGTATTGTAGACTTGTAGTTAGGGATAATTACAAAAACACCCTGAGGTTTGGTCTGATTACAGAAAAACCCAGAGATTTTTAAAAATTACAAAAAAATAAGAACCCTTTAAGTTTGATCCGTCTTATTTTTCTCCTCCATATGCAAAGAAATATTTCAAAAGCTCCTCTTACATGTATCATAATATTACAATTACCTCCTTAAATTAGGACACAAACAAACCTCATGGGCTTTTTGTAATTTTCAAAAACCTCTTATATTTGGCTGAAGAATTTTTTTGTTGACCTGGTTTTAAAAAAGATGTGCATCATTTGTTTGATTGTTTCATGCTTTCATTTTAAAACTTATTGGATGAGAACCGTGGAATGCACGAACTGTATATTTGTGAGGTATTTGTTTCATATTGTAATATGTGCATTTTTCTAAATAAATAGTTCTATAAGCTCTTTCTCCCTCTATTGTAATAATTTTAAAATAAAATCAAATAATAAATGAAACATAAAATTTAGTATTTAAAGAGAAAATTATCATACCTTGTAATCATGAAAAATATATTTAGGACTATGTATTTGTGTTTGATCCTTAAAAGATGATTTATCATAAACCCGTTCAAGGCGCAACTTCATCACCATTACATTTTAGTCTTGTTTAGTTCCTTAATAAGTGTGAAGATTACAGTTTTGAAAGTTAAATATCAAAATACATTGATACATAAAAAAAATGTCAATAAATGTAAAAATTAATTTTATACATAGAACGAACTATTATGAATATAATTTATATTAAATAAACAAATAATGCTATATATGGGTATATGTAATATGCATAATATTTTGAAACATAAGTTGAGATATTGTTTCTTCAATTAAAATAAATATTTTTAATTGAATTAATCGACTTAAAGGCAATTATATATTTATGAAGAAATGGGTTACGCGTAGGGCTGCAAACGAGTCGAACCGAGCCGAACATGAACAAGCTGAGTTCGGTTCGTTTAGTTTTTGGATCGGCTCGAGTTCGATTCGAGCTTTCATAATTGAGTTCAAGCTCGGCTCGTAAAAAGCTCGTTTAATATATTCAACGAGCTTAGCTCGAGTTCGGCTCGTAAAAGGCTCGTTTAAGCTTTAATGAGTTTAGCTCGAGCTCGGCTTGTAAAAGGCTCATTATATACTCGAATTTGAGTTCGTGAAAGCAAACTTGAGTTCGTTAAAGATCGAGTTCGGTTCCAGTTCAAATTCGCGAGCCTGTAAACGAACATGTTCGCGAGCCAAGTTCAAATATAGGCTTGCGAGCCTATAAACGAACATGTTTGCGAACTTCCGAGCCTAATATCTGTAAGCTCGAGTTCGGCTCGTTTAAAAGTTCGAGCTCGAATTTTAGCTCGAGTTCGCTTTGTTAAGCCCGATTTAACGATCTCAACGAATGTTTTTTCGAACCAAGACCCAAATAGCTCGAGAGCGGCTTGGTTCATTTGCAGCCCTAGTAACTTACGTCCAGTAACAACTATACATATATCACAAATAGCCAAAATACATGAATATACAAATTGATGTCCAATATTCTGGATGAATAATTTTTAAAACTCATACCAAAATAAGATTTGAGTAAATATATCTTATATTTTTATTTATTTTAATTATATATATACAATATGGATGTCAAAGTGAAGATCATTAAAAAGTTAGTTTTATAAATTGTATTTTAAAAACAGGATCAAAAACATAAAATTTGTTAAAAAATTTAAAAAAGAAAAGAAAAATACAACTATAACAAATAATGTTGAGAACACTCAAATTTGAAAAATTATTTTTTTATATAATTCTAATTAAAGCACCTTAAAAGTTAACTACCAAAAACTACCATTTCAATAATAATCAATCTTTCCTTTATTGCAGATATTTTAATTTTTTTTTTTATAGCAATTGAAAATGGGCGGAAAGTACCAAACTACTATTTTGAGAGACTTCTTTATATCTTTATATAAACATATATATGTTTAATAGATAAATAGATTTTATTTTTATAACAGGATAGTATGAAATCACACAATAAAATTTATAATGCAAACTAATAAGGTATTAGTAGCAAAATAAAAATAAGGTATTTTTTTCCAAAACTTTATAATATTAGACCGAAAATCTTGTGAATATATAGATTTTCAATTATTATTCATAAGAATTATTGAAAAAAATTTGGAAGTAATAGTAATTTTAATTAGAGATGTTAAACGGACTGGTCGTAGCAATTTCGGGCCAGCCCTAACAAGTTTAGAGGGCTAAACGGGCTACTATCTAACGTGTCGGCATATTGCAAACCTAATCCTAGCCCTACTGGGCTTTGGGTTAAATAAGTCACTATCAGACTACAAGCCAAAAAATATTAAAATTTTATATTTACTCTAAAATTTCAAATTAAAACATGCACAAAAATATTATACAAAATAAATTATCCATAATAATAAAAACCACAACATAGTTTATAGTTGCATCACAAAGACGAATCCTAAAGTTCCTACACTTAATCTTTAAACCTCATAAATAAAATATCATATTTCATATTTTCTTAGACAAAGTATTATCTTCCAATTATTCTTCATCTAAAATATTTAAAACAATAACAAAATCCAATTGTGAGCAAAAAGTTTATCTTTATGTATATATTATTGAATTCAAATTGTTGGAACACAAAACTATAAAAGTATTACAAATAAGTTGTACAATTAAAATGAGTGAATAAAGAATTAAAAGTTATTTAAAATATAGATACTCACATCATACATCATGTGAATATGGAGAATATTTACTAGTTGGATATAGAATACTATAAGTATATTAATTTTTACAAAAAGAGTGGGCTAGCCCTAACGGGTTTCGGGTTAAACTGTCTGGGCCAAAGAAAAACCTAACTTAAATGGGACAAAATAACTTGGCTATAACCCTCATTTTTTAGATTTAAACGGGCAGGCCCTACGAGCTACAACCGTAATTTTAATTCCCTGGAAATCAACAAATACATACATAAAATTAAAAAAGTATGAAAAACACATAAAATCAAAATTGCAAAATATAAAGAGCGATTATGGGGCCTTTAACATTCAGTATTAAAACATGTTGGTTTTAAAACCGATCAACATTTATTACTGCTATTAGAACATGCGTTCTTATTAACTCCACAGCCGGTACACAAACGCCCAAGGTCTCATCAGTTCACACTTGAATCCAAATCAACCATGATAGCATGAAACCTACCTCTTTCCCTTAAATTCTTTGCATTGTTTTTATTTTTTAACATGTTTAGCAGTCCACATAAAAAAGTTACGGAATACTTGCCAAGTACAATTGTTAATAAAACTACTTAACCACATCAGACAAATATTGCAATTCACAAAACAAATTCCATACACACCTGTTCTGGGCACCATTACATCTTTTCGATGCTATGAAAATTAAAACATACTTTATGAGTAGATTCCCACAAAATTCATCCATCAAATTAGAAATCTCAGCAGGGGCACGGCCATATGCTTTTGCAAGGGGAGAGTGAACTATTCCCATTGCTTTATCTGCAGACACCAACACAAACAGAACAAAGACCGTTATTTCAGCAAATAGTTTTTCATAATTTTTAGGTCAAGATTATAGACATGCAAAAGCTATTCCATGTTAACGTGATATAGCCATCTGATTCAGCATGCGGGGAAAACTCATTTATGCATAGAAGTGTTGTCAGAAAATATATCACACCACATAGTTAATGCAAAAATAAGGCAATATATGCATCAGAAGAAACAAATTATTGGTTGGATAACTTTTGTCCATCAACAAAATTTATCTTCAATATCTTCCTGTTTTAGAACAAATTATTGGTCAATGAAGATTGAAAAAATATTTCGGCTTCCAATAAATAGTTTATAACAATTTTATACAACTGGTTCATAAACCCAGCTTAAAGTGAAAAGGTGTACACGCAGAAGGTTTCTTAGTCAAGACTTCATGTTATTTTCAAGGTACAAGTTTGTCAAATACTGAATTTTGCTCAGCAGATAAGAGCTGATCTGGCAATATCATTAGCAAAAAAAGTGATCTGTTTTCTCTCTTTTGTTTCCCTGCCATAGATGCTGCCACGTGTTCTGTTGAAACATCAAACGTCCACCCCACCCTGGTGAGGTGCTTTATCTTCTTTATTACTCTTATCATACACCTACACCTTGTCTACTATTCAAAGCGACTTAGATATCATATGAAGCATACACTCAAAGCCAGAAAAGGAAAGCATACACTCTGCATGCAATATGGGAATATCAAATATGAATAGCTCAAACAATTAAAGGTTAGTCCGAGTTAATAGTTAGGACACATAAGAGTTGAATAAGGCAGCACATATTGAAGATAAATTGCAGAACTGATTAAGATAGACAAAAGGTCACAAGGAAACTGATGGAATTACGATTATCGCTAGAACTAGAGGAAGGTGTCAAGTCAAATTATGGAGAGGTAACTACCCGAGCGGCGAAAATATAAACCGTTTTGGTATAGCAAATACTATAAGCCCTGATATAGTAGAATGGAAGACAAAGAATCCACACTGGCAATGTTAAATGAGCTAAGGTTTTGTTAAGTTGAGTTGAGTTCATTCAAGCTTAGTGCTCGCATCGCCCTTGCCAATGGAAACAGGCAATTGTTGCAGTACATCAAAAAACAATGGAAGAAGTAGAAGGCAATTAATCTAACAGACTCTACTTTGGCAGATTCTTAAGCTAGAAAGAAAAAACAAAGAGAAAGCTTAGTTTGACATCCCAACCCATCTCTTACTGGCTTGAGAATATTTGTGACATCCACGACAGAGTACGTCAGTTAAGCTCAAGGCATCCGCATTGCTTGGAAAATACAGGGAAATACAAAGAAATGGTAAAAATAAGGAATACAAAAAGAGAGAGAGAGAAAAGAGAGAGAAGAGAGAGAGAGAGAGAGAGAGAGAGAGAGAGAGAGAGAGAGAAAGGAAAAGAAAAGAAAGAACAGAAACTAAAACAAAAGGAGCTCAAAGTGACCATGGAAAACTAATAATAGTCAAGTGGAACCAAATTAATGTTCTCATGCTGTACATGATGACAACTATAGTAACATCCTCGCTAACAAAGTTGTGTTTATTACAGTTTCATGATTAGATCCTGAAAAATCAACTAAATGATGCTTGCATGAAAGCATGTTGGATAAAAGAAATTACAGTTGTACACAAAATAGTACTTACCACCCAATATTGTCCCAATGTAGAAAACCACCATGACCTCTAGCATTTGAAAACTTGTAAATTGGGCCAGAAACTAAGCATAGAGAATATTTCCGAGTTATTAAGCAGCTAAAATATACTATTGTGACAGTCTGCAGACTGCCAAATATAGTTGGAAAATCAATGAGCGTGGAATGTACCTTCATAACCCCCAAAAACTGGATCCTCCGCCAGTAAGATGGGAGTATCTAGGTCGATGAATCTGCAAACAATTATCTGTTTATAAACAACCAATACCAATGAAAGCATATGTATGTATGTATACACCGTCATTAGCAAGTGAATCATGCAATCCTCACTTAAAAGGAAAAGCAGATGATACAGAATATTCACAGATTCTGGACCAACTGCTGATAGGTTGATAATCCCTTAACAATGAGTCAGTGGACATTGGACATGGAAATACAACCTTCAATGAAAAAGTCAACAGTGAAAATGAACACTAAAAGCATGATAACAGATATTGGTGCACATAAGGTGACAACTCAGTTTTATGCCACATATTTATTAGTAAACTTTATGGTTGGAAACATATATAATTATAGATTACACAAAAAGACAACAGGGCTTGATTGTTTTCATCCACCGGTATTTGAGGTCCAAATTGGAATTTCCTGTTTTTGGTCAAACTAAAATGAGCATCCTAATTGAATTTGGTTAAGAGTTTTGAGTTCTATAACAGAATTTGATCAAGCAGGTCATGATTGTGAATATGTGTGCTGTTAATTCTACGTAAGTGAATAAATTGGTGCTCACTTGAAACACCCAAGGCCAGCCGCCAAATTACCAGCGAAGCCCATTGCAAGTCTAGTTTCAACCATACCACCAATCATCAAATCTAATCCTGATGCCCTTGCTAGATCGATAACTTCGAGAGCCCCAAGCACTCCCACTTTGGCAAGCTTAATGTTGACTACATGTGCAAGATTTTCCTTCACTATTTTCTTTACGTCTGCTAAATTACGACAGCTCTCATCGGCAGCAACAGATACCCCATATTTGTTTCTTGCAACATCACTAACATAACCAAGACCTTTCCAATCGTCTCTGTGAACTGGTTGTTCAAAAAGAATAGGTGTCACCTCCATTTCTGCAAAAAAAAAAAAAAGTATAAACTGAGAGTTTTCCTTGCTACTGGATCATAGGCTGCACTACTGAAGACTGATAACTGCAAACACATGGGACATAATCACAAAGTACATGTGCACATTTGCACACATACATACATATTTCTTCCATGTATGCATGAATACGCACACAGAGACAGAGGGGGGGGGGGAGGGGGGGTTTCGCTGCAAGTTTCTTCAATTCACAAGTCAAATCAGGATGAACACTCAGGCTTAACTTTATTACCATGTAATTTTTCCAGAACTTGAACGGCTTCCTCAGAGTTATAACCTTCATTAGCATCTAAAATAAACAAGCAATCAGGATGGACCATCCGTATGGCTTGAAGCATTTGGATGTCGGCAGTGAGATTCTTCCCCACTTTGAGCTTTAAAATCTTGAACCCTTGAGCACGATATTTTGAAGCCAGCTCAGCCGCTTCTGTAGGGGAAACTATTGGAATCTGGGCATATGTTATATAATAATTATTCAATGCGTTTATGGTCAAATGATCTTTTTACGTCTTGTTATTCAGTATTCTTTCTTCTATTTTTTTTTCTTTCTTGGTCCTTTTTTAACAGTCTTCTTTCCGATAGTGAGATTCTACATTACTATGATCGCATGAATATGGCCTACAAAATGTGAATGGTTTCTTCAGAAAACATTTTCATATCTCAAAGTGAAACGCTTCTAATAAATGCTGAAAAGGAAAAGTAACTAAACTGTTATATCTGTTGTTATTTCATTTGAAAATCCACCAAACAATCTCCACAAAGGTATTCCAATGCTGTTTGCAACTGCGTCAATCAATGCCATCTCAATTCCTGCTCTGACCTTCATCAACAAATATAATTCAATGAGCATTAGGAGTTTTGCAATTTGCTTAAATAATATGCCTTGACTCTGTTATTGTTCAAAGCGCAATGTATAAGGCTGATTAGAAATTCAAGAGTTCCCAGCTGCAATTATGAGTTCATTCAAGGTAAATCACATAAGGCTGCAAATGTTTTGTAAGTATACATAGCTGGTAAATGGTAATAATTTCAGATTGGTTTATTATCCTGTTGTGTCAAGAGTTTATCAAATCTCTCCTAAGTAGGGGTCTTACTACTGTGAACTTAGTTTTATCCCAAACCTCTGACACAGTGTGTTTATGCAACCTTACAAAATGAGTGACATTGATGCAACTTGCAAAGAAGAGTGGAAAAAAGACCATAGAGTACCAAGTTCAACCCGCCACAAGCCTCTGGGATTGTTTGTTATGGACCTACGGATCAACCCGCCACAAGCCTCCTGTAAAAAAAATGTTCACCTACCCCTATAACCACTCTGTGGGCCTGTGGCAGTGTCAACCGTTACGGATCAGAACCAACTGAAACAACATTTTCTGCCATAGCAATTCACTATCCAAAACAAATGTTGTTGAAATAATTAAATTAAGGATTTGCCAACCTTGAAAAATATGTAAAAAAGCTGAAAACCCCCTATAATGGATCCTAATTGCTATGCACCTTTTCACTTACTAGTGCCCTATAACATTTCTGGTTGCCACCTAACGACGTCTTTGCAGTCCCAAAGATGTGGACACACGATAGGTCAAAATAAAATGAGGTAAGAAAAACCCAAATATAGCACCTAACAAACACACAATCGCCATACACAAGAATAAACTCACAGAACATCAAAGGTTACTCAGCCTAACATGAATAGAGCCAACGACGTGAAAATAACTGGCTCAAAAGTCAAAACCAAACTGTAAAAGAGACAAAAAAGAAAAGGAAAAAAAAGTTTCAGTTTGCAACTCACAGAAGCAAATGAATGGCCAGAAAGCATCCCATTAATCTCATTCAGAACGACGCCCAAAGTCTTGCCAGAACTCTCCTTCAGAAACAGGCATGCATCTGCAGCTTTAGCCAAAGCAGTTGGCTGATCCTCTGCAGTAACGTGAGGAAGAATAGGAGACTCTCCCCACCCCACACACCCATTACTTAGTTCAATTCGGATGCCCACATTCTCCACTCTCTCCAGCCTCGATGATGCGATTGTGAATGGTGCCAGCAGAGGCACGTTTAATGGCCTACCCTCTGCCCTGTGAACATCAACCGTAAATGTTTCCATTAAATTCTTGAACCCTAGACATGAAGAAGGGGACATGGCCGGCGGTGACGCGGCCACGCAGGCGGTGATGGTGGTGGCTATGGGGTTCTTACAGTGTGATGGGAGATTTATGGTGGCGGCGGAGAATTTAGTGATACTCGAGGAAAAACTGAGCGGCGGTGATTGCAAGGCGGACATGGCAGAAGGATCCATTTGTTGCAGGGGTGATTTGGGGAATTTGTGATTGGAGCAAGGGAAAGTGTGATGTGAAGAGCTGCTGCCATTGTTAATACTTTTCTCGGAGCTATTTGTTAATGTGAAAAAACAATATTTGATCTTCCTTTAAGGATTAAAAAATGGAAAAAAACACAAGGATGAATCATGCCAGTTTGTGAATTTGATTATATTGCTGTTGCGTGTATTTTGTCCTTTCCCCCGGCCCAGAGCTAGAGACCCCTGTGAGTATTTTTTTATTTTTTATTTTGAGAAACCCTCTTGCCTCTGAGTATTTTGTTTATTCTTTTTCCTTTTTTAATACAGCAGTGTTTTTTCTTATAACTCAGCTTCCAGGCTTAAGTATGTGAGTATTATATGTCTTAAATAATTTGATGAGAAGTCAAATTTTAAACCTTGATCTCCATCCATAAAAACTTTAAGTTCTTTTTGTGGTGGCCAATAACCCCGATTGTATTTTGTTTATTATATTTAAACGGATGAGAGAAAACAGTAATGGTTGCAATAAAAAAAAAACATAAATATAAACATAAAACACATAGATGAAAACAATATGTTTCACGAGGGCTTCTTAATTAAATGAAAATGTCACTTTCCACTCTCGTCTTATATCGGGTTTTTTCTATGGGGCTAACTAAAAGATCCAAGTAAAGTGATGTATTTAAATTATAAACTTATAATTGAGTTTTCCCTGAAAAAATAAAGTTTGAGTTCAAATCTTTAACAAGTCTAGGTTGATAGACTCAAGTTCACGAGTTTGAAAGGTCATATATTAATCTACTACATAAAAATGTTTATAGTTTTTTGGTTCTGCACTTGTTATCACTAGTTTTGGTCTTGATTTTAACATCATAGTTTTCGTCAGTAACAATTTGTGAGTGTTGCAAATAGTTATGTGGATCTCTCGTTCCACTCCATATTCCACTGTAATAAATGAAAGATACATATACAATTATAACATCATCAGTGATTAAAGTAAGTATACATTGTATCTTATAAATTGTAGTGGTTAGACAGCAATAACATAAATTTAATCTGAGTGCCTTTGGAGTAAAATAGAATATGTTGGGGCCCTCAAGTCTTCAATATAAATAATTGGTGGTGGTATTACTTAAATCATTTTTTTTTGGAGCCTCTGTTGTAGAGAGATTAAGAATTGATTAGCTTCCAATACAACACAGAATGTGTCTCTTGTATCCATGATAGGGCTGGCAGGCATGAGCTTATCAGGAACCGAAAGGACACTTGAATTGGATGCCAAAGCACAATTGGAATTTGGTTCACAAGTTCAAGTGCTAGTATTGCATTGTTCTTCACAATGGGCTCGAAGCCTCGAATATGTCTCTTTTGTTGGATATTTGGTCATAAACTATTTGTTCTAGAGACGAGGTGGGTTTGGGTCTTTAATACCCGACCCAACTTGACCCATCTCGTTGACATTCCTATTCTAGAGGCTTCAATAGCGAAAGAAGCTACGTACAGTTGACATAGACTTATCATCCACTTGGGAAACAATAAAAGGTTTCCTCATGACAAGTAGATTATGGAATGAGATGTCCTATCCACTTTCCCTATTTCATTCCATGTTTCATATGTTGGATGAAACACATGTGTACAATTGTAACATCATCTTGTAGCGTGTCATTCATCCAATACGATGGAATAAGGAGTGGAACATGAAAATGGAACAGAAAATCTCAATCCGTAGATTACAACCACGTACCTTTGCTTCACAATCACAGCCAAGTAGATCTCCCCTTGACATCTGTAGTAACCATGTTGTGATAAGCAGCATGTCATTCATACTACTCGTTTTAATCACATCAATAATCACGACATCATGAATGTTTTCAACTAGCATAATGAACCTAGAAGAATCATAAGCTGCCCAAACGATCAAGTGCCTTGTTACGACCACAATGCTAAATTGAAGAATGAAATAAGAAGTGTATGAAAAATCATCTTAAATTTAACAAGGAAAAGTATCACACTCTAGAGAAGAAATTTAATATACTAGTTTTCTTAGATTCAACAGGGTTACAATGACTTTGTTTTAATATCTTTTCACTTTTATTCGTGATTTTCGGGTAAGTTGAGTTGGCAAGTTTAGAATCTACACTTTCCTGTGATTCGGGAGTCACTTGAGAAGCTTGTTCATCAACAACTGTTTGATTGATCAGTTGCACTTCATTTTGTTTTCTTTTCTTAAAGGGGTTGTTGTTAGGAATGTTTGAAGCAAATCCAATGGAGACTTTCTTGTTTTCAGTGGAGGCTTCATTTCTGAAAGGGAAAACCAACTTTTCTAGAGCTAAAGTTTCTCTTGGGTGCAACACTTCCTGTGTGATTGTCTTTGGCTTCCCTTTTCCCGAACTGTTGGTAGTTGCATATGGTGGCATATCACCTGTAAGTTCCATGACAAATTATTGGATTTAAATCAGCTAAAAAACTTCGGGACCGAAACAAATAACAACTAACAGCAGTCTTGAAGATGACAAGACAGAAGATGATGGGCTATAAACCAAGTGGTGTACAGAGCTAAAAGACAGAATCTGAACCTTGAATTCTCTTTTTGGAAGTTTTGTGGCAAGAAACTATAGCGAAGCATCCTTCTTGCATTGATTCAGTAGTTTCTTCTTGTCTCATTAGTCCATTTACAGAATGTGGTAAACTAAGACGGTACTGGTCTCCACATTCCGGGTAGTGATTAAAAGCCTCCATTGTACATGGATCCAGATTTCCTTCAGCAATTGCAATTGCTAGTGAAGAGGGTATATCTCTAATTGCAGTGAAGGAAAAGGGGGACAAAAAAAAAAAGACCAAAAGGACCTTTTGATCAAGAAGTAAATTTTTGTTATGCGTTTTGGCCAAAAAGATTGTGCATCAAGCAACTGTTGTTATGTCATTGGTTCTAGGGTGTCGGATGATGTAAGACATGTTGGCACAATATATTAAGACCAACTTATGGAAAGAGGAAAAAGGATACGGCCCCAAAAAATCAAGCTCTTCATTTTGACACTGCAAAAGCTCTGGTGGAAAAGGCTTGAGGGGTTTGAGTTGCTTTGAAACTTTATCATACCTGCCAAAAATGTCAAACAAGATGCACGTGTTACAATAAGCTCTGAGATAACTCGAAAGAAACGAAGACTTCGTATGCGATCAGGGAAGGATACATTCTGATGCTTACACTCGGGCATGTTGGAAGACTATCATTGCTTCCTTGAAAGTTTTGGGGTAATCTTCAGGCACTTGTTTTCCTTTCTCAAACTTCAACACTGATATAACCTGAAATATTCACAAGGCTTCTGAGCTGTGGCTAGGAATCTGACTCCGTTGTTAAAAAGAAAAATGTAACGTATAGTTGAGAACAACTACGAAACATATTCTCCATGAGCATGTCCAGGTTTGAAACAAATCTATTCTTATTATTGATGAAAGAAAAACACAACAATCGTCTTAATAGCTTGTAGCAGACAACATAACAGTTATAAATAAATTCTATATATGTTTTTTTCTGAAAAGGGAAAAGATACTTCCAAATCCAACATCTCATATATTTATTAGACAGCATAAATAAATCCGGATGTCACTCGAATTAAAGATTGTTCTTACACGGTCAATATTCAGATACTTGGCAACATAGTTATAAGCTTTAGCAATTCCAACTCCAGGCACAGATGGAAGGAAGTCACAACCAGCCAAGACACACATACCTGAAAAATTCTGTATAATTAAACCATGTTTTGATTTCAGTGAGTGCTCACCATCCAATTCATAATGGTAGGACATCATAGGGAAAGTATATGCAGGAGTGACTGATACAATGATTTTTGGCAAGAACTTGCGTAAAGTTAGTTTCCAAAGTAGTTTCATGGACAAAAATTTAAAGCCTTCAGAAAAATGGCAAGACGCCTGAAACAGACAAGATCCACAACGAGAGAATGTAAATTAGTGCTGAGGTTTGATACTTTTCGTCCAAATCAGTTTTATAATTGGTCACTTGAAGTTGCGCGCACAAGCACAAATAGTCATGCATCAAGAACAATACTGTTTCTGGACTCATGCAAATTCTGGATAGATGTTAATTTGAAAGCATGTGAAGTTCTGTAAAATCGATTGGATGTACCTATGAACAATTGTCCATCAAATTTTTTGAAGGACGGTACACCACCAACGGCGTTAAAAACCTTCTCCAGGACTATCTCTTCACCATTGCCATATCGGTCCATCTTAAAGACTACCTGTGCAAACCATAGAAGAAAATCAAGGCTGCAAAATCAACACAGCTGGAATCCCATCTATCTATGTCAGATGTTAATAAGTTTCTTACAGCAGGACAACCATATGCTAGTAAATCGCTATCCTCTGAAATGACTGCCACAATCCCGCCCTTCTCAGCTTCGAGACCTGAAAGATATGCCAATTGTGCATCTGCCTCGTATGGAGCTACCACAAATTCAATCTTCTCTGATCTCAAAATCTGAAAATTAAAATGTGGACCAGCAATGATAAGTCCTGCTTGCATAACAAACTTTGGAACTTAATAACCATTCGTGAAGCACAACATCGCATCTTAACAGTTAGATCCAAAATTATTTTCTGCACATGTTACTTAATTCTATGATGGATTTTTACATATGAGTGTTTAGGCCATGTTTTACTAAAATATGGAAGTACTTACCAAATGAAATGAACTTTCATTACCTGGATCAGTTGATGGGCCATCAATGGTGTCACAGTCACAGCCCTCTGCATATATATAATGGGTGATGTGAGTATGAAGGCTTTCCTTTGTTATGATTTAAGAATGGTAAAGATATATCAACCTGAGAATCCGAAAGCAAAATAATTAATGTGTTTCTGGTGTGGACAAAAGGCTGTAAAAGGTATGTGTAATTGATGCATAGTGACCAACATATTCATAGTAAATGAAAGATCAAAGTAACATACCATGTCGAAGTTTTGCAGCAAAAACTCATCCCCAAAACTGGAGGTGTCCTAGAAAAGAGATTTAGATGACATGGGGACTAGGAAGTCCATAATATAGTTTATAAAACATCAATTTGACTGCATTCAGAAGATCAGTTGTAAACTAGTTTATCATAAAGGAAAAGAAAATTAACCAGCATGCACCAATTAGGCACGTCAAAGAGTTGCAAATGAGGCATATCAGGGGGAAATTGGTCTTCATGAAATTAACTTTTTATTTAGTTATTTATTTTTTAGAATCCAGCTTGAAATACAAACATGAAAACAGTAAGACCCAATTGCTCAGAAACTTATGGTTGTAATTAGCATTATTAAAGACTCAACAACCTTAAATTTGTGAAAACTGTATACAGCAAATGCATGAATCTATGAAAGGAATCAAACTTTAGTGCAAGTCAGTTTAAATTCCAGCAGAAGAATCATTATTCTATGCTACCAGTAAAGGACTTCACATCGAGAAGTCAAGTCCAATGCAAGAAAATAACAAAATATCAAAGAATTAATACCTGAAAAAGCTCAGAGGCTGCATTAGCATCGCCGTTCTTCAGCTTTTCCATTGCCATATCTCGATTAGCCTTTCTTCTCCTAATTAACATGAATTAAAATAGAAAAAAAGTACACCTAATTCCCATTAACAGTAGAAATATTTTATCAAGATGGTGTAATATTAAGCAAATTCATTTTACATGCCTGTGCCTCTCATCTTCAGTAGCGGCCTTACATGGGATGCTACCCCCATCAAAAACAACCACGGGAGTAATTTTGTAGTGTCGAAGCATGTTAATCCGATGCATAAAATAATTTAAGAACTGGTATTTCTTATCTCCTTCAATATCCAAGGATAGCTCCATACTACACGAATAAGCTGCAAAATCTTCCAATGTCATTAACTCCGTCCAAAAGAAATTCACACAAGATTAACATCCCCCAATCACAAAGTATGCAAATCAAATTTTAAAAAAAAAGTGAGAGAGATATAGAATGAAACATTGGATAGAGATACCTCCTTTATGAAGCCAAGAATATGCATCAATGCCCACCTGTATAACAAGTCAAAAGTAAAGAACTAACGAAAAAATGCGACGCATAACAATGCAATATTGGAAATGCATAGATCAAGAAAAGAAAATTAAGATAAAACAGTCTTATCAAATTTTTACCCGTTTCCCAGCATATTTCTTCATGTGAATCGGCTCAACATAGGGCTTCATGTATTTCAGAAGATTATTGATGCCCATTTTCAATTTTTTTTTTTTCTGTTACGGTGATTTTGCCTTTTGGGCTGAAGAATGTGGTGGGAGGAATGAGAGAAGACGGCGGGAAAGGAAGCATAATGCAGGAGAAGGGGATTTAATAGGATTATCTGTGTTGACAGATGAGGTACAGTGTAACTGGTCTGTGACTTACAATTGCGAAGAACCAATAACATGTAACCACGTGTCAAAAATGATTGGTCCCAATTTGTTTGTGAGCGAACAGAAATGTGAATTATGATTTTCACACCCGCGAAAATGAATTTGAAGTTTGGTCGCGTTGAAAACATTCCCGCGAGATCTGTTGCCAAGTAGGACTCCTCCACGCTTATATTGGGAGTATTTCCAAATTTTTCAGTTTTTTGCTTAAAAAAAGCACTTTTTAGTGTTTGCATATACCAATTTTTGTTTTAAATTTATTTCATTTAATTAGATTTTTTAAAACGAAACACTTCAACTTCTCATTTCAATTTTACAAATAAATTAGTAGTTTTATACTTTTTCACCAAACACTACTAACTTCATTCTCAACTATTTTAATTCTATATTTAAACACTACCAGCGAGAAGTTTTTGCAAACACGATTCTCAACTACTTTATTTATACTATAATAAATCGTTTCTTCTAAAAGCACAAATCAAAAGAAAAAGGAAAAATAAAGGTTTTCGGATCCAAGAAATGGGAAAAAAAAATGAAGAAAGTCGTTGGAGTGTTAAAGTAGGAGTGACAATTTCTTACCCGACACACAAACCTTTATACAAATAATACGAAATTGATGGGTATGAGTCCAAGTTTCATGGGTTTGAATCGAAATAGGGTTGAATCCAAATAACCCTTCAATAATAGGTCGAGTTCGGGTCAACCTGCTATAATCTATTAAATCCGTATGGACCGTTTGTGAGCGTAAAAGAAAACTAATTAAATAATAATTGTAACAAAATATAAAAAAACAAGATATGCCCATAAAATTCAAATGTTAAAAACTCCTTAATTATGTATGTTATATTATTTTGTATGTGTCCTCAAAATATGATTAGTATGTTATTATATTTATATAATTATGTTTTTTTTTTGTATGTTGTAAATTATGATATTTTTATTGATTGAATAGTGTAGCATGATGATTGATTTTAAAAAAATTAAAGTTATTCAGCTGGAATTATTAAACGTACACAAATTATTTTATTAGATGGGTTAAACTGCAAGTCGAGTTCGAATTCAAAATTATGACACGAATAATCAAGCAAGTTAGGTTTGAGTTCAAAATTCTAACATAAATAATCAAATAGGTCGGGTCCAAATTGCGAAATTATGACGTAAATCCATAAACCCAAACCGGTGAACCCGAACCCAACCCAAAGTTTCACCCCTACTACGTTTAAAGTTTAATCAATCAAAAAGATTCATGCAGATACCTCAAATTACCAACGCGACGTGTCAAAAGCCAAAGAAAAATTGGTGGTTAATTTTCAACGCCGGCCATGCATTTGATATACACGTGGTGTATTGCTTTATGCATTGGCCTGTGCATGTTGTATAGGTTTCAACTCTGCCAGCCCACACTCACTTTTATGTGCCTATAAAAATCCACAGCGATCCAGATACATTAATAATTCTGTGTATTAGGAATAGCATGCAATTATATATGGCTGCAAATGTTGATCCTTTGGTTGTTGGTCGAGTTATTGGTGATGTGGTGGACATGTTTGTTCCCACTGTGTCCATGTCTGTTTACTATGGCTCAAAGCATGTCAACAATGGCTGTGATATCAAGCCTTCCATGGCTGCCACACCACCTAGGCTCACAATCACCGGAAATCCCAATCAACTCTACACTTTGGTATATAATTATATAGCTTTTGTTTCTTCTAATTTTCTGAATCATTAATTTCATCTCATATATATAAAAGCTGCTTGGGTTTTGATGATATCACTGGTAAGATGCGTAGGATTAATAATTATGGTGGTTACATATATATGCAGGTGATGACAGATCCTGATGCTCCGAGTCCAAGTGAGCCAAGCATGCGAGAGTGGGTTCATTGGTTAGTACCAAATACTAATTAATGTGGAAAACTGTATATATTTGGCCTAAACGATCGAGTACTCTAATAATTTCGATTTTCAAAATCATGATTTAGTTTTGCGTTTTGGTAGGATTGTGACAGACATTCCAGGCTGCTCCAATGTCACTCGAGGTAATTAAAATAATCCCTATACGTACCTACCTAATATAATTATATAGCTCGTCTAAATACGAATAATAACATGCATGCATGGTTGCAATCAGGTAAGGAGGTGGTGGCGTATGCAGGGCCACGGCCACCGGTTGGAATACACCGTTACATATTAGTACTGTTCAGGCAGAAATCAAGTTTGGTTGGGTTGGAGACACCACCGTCACGGTCGCATTTCAACACAAGGGCATTCGCTCAGCAGCTGGATCTGGGAATGCCAGTCGCCACCGTTTATTTCAATGCTCACAAGGAGCCTGCCAACCGTTCATCAAAGCGCCACATCAATTAATTAATTAATTCAACCCACCCACCCTTTATATATATATACATATACTATCACCCTTTATATATAATATATGTTCCAGAAGACGACTTCTTGGACGTTTTTAATGAATAATAATTTTAAGGTTGTATCACTACTATAAAATATATATAAGTTTGATTGTTGATATGATTGGTTCTGCTGACTTTTGATGATTGACCATATTTTGTGACAATGAATTACTCCCATCATTTAATCAAATAAATAATAACTAGTCAGACTCAATAAACAAGTTCACTAATAAATAATAATAATAACATCACTATCAATAGAATTGACAACATAAGTTTATTCAAAAATTAAACAATCTAATTTTGTACTATAACAACCAAAATATATTTGAGATGGAAATAATAAAGTAACATAAGGAAAATGTTGATATTACACTTGCATCATTCAAAACTAATTACAACACAAACAAAAGTGAAAAAAGTCCAATGTTTAAAGCAATTACAAATCATCTTAAATACAAACCCATAAAAACCGTCCTAAAACATTACATCAACAAAAACAGAACGAAAGAGACTCAATCCACTGGGACAAACACCAAATAATCATTTGCCAATGTATTTGAGATAAGCACTGAAAAAAAAAACAAAAAAAAAAAAAAACAAGCTTCTTCATTTTTCAGCAACACACCAAAATATAGGACAGAGGATGCTCTTGAAAGTGTATCTTGGGTCTCAATCATATTCCACATTCATGAATTATGTCTTTTTTTCCGTTCAACAAAGAATCAAAGAACAAGAGGGGTAACGTACGTACGTAAATTCGATCTTACTGTGGCGTTACCGTCCATACACGGATACAAGCATCCTCACCAGAACTAACAACGTTACGTTCATCGGCAAAAGCTAATCCATACACTCCACCCAAGTGAGCTCCCTTGATAGTTATCCGATTTGATGCTGGCTTGTCTACTTCGTATATGATCACGCATGTGTCAAGCGATCCAGTGGCTACCATGCTGCTATCAGGAGACCAAGCCAAGCAGTTTATTCTTGCAGTGTGGTACAGCATATTTTTAAGCTTTACCTGCAAGGCAAAAACTACGGTCATCATGGATCCTATTAGTAATTAAAATCCCAACCAAACTCAAACCCATAAAAAAAAAAACCATGTTTTGTAAGATTCGTCTCATAAATTAAGTCCATGAGACGGTCTCATATAAGATCTCCTCTACCTGTATGCTAAGTGAAAATTGAAATACTGTGGTTAAGATATATAATTAGTCATCACAAGCTCGTAATGTTCTTGTTAACAACACATCAACATACTGATGAACCTTTACTTTATGAATTGTCAGATTTAAAACTGCACAGTTCAGAAAAGTTTAAAGCGTAAGAGTAGTGATTTATTACCTCTCGAGAAGCAGAATCCCAGACGACAGCTTCTCGATTAGCATCTGCTGATGCAAACATGGAAACATCTGGAGAATACCGAATGACAGTTATAGCTCCCCGATGTTTTTCAAGTACTGCCTCTTCTTTCAGAGTGTCACCTGTGATAGAATACACGTGCAATTTTCCGTCCTGGCCACCCACAATAGCTTCGGTACCATTAGGTGCAATAGCACATGCTGTCACAGTGAACCCTAGGTTAATGGTGGACACGACTTTTGAACCATCGAGGATGACGACACCAGTTTCGACAGAAACCAATGCAATATTAGGAGAAAGAAGGGCAAGACTCAAATCCTTTGGCTGATTGCCAATATCAATGCACTCTGCATCCCCGCATTGATCTCCTTGTAGAGAATGTCTCCAAACCTTTGCCAGATAAAAAAGCATAACAGAATTAGAACCTGATAGATCTACAGATACACTTTGAGGAATAAATCAAGAACAACAATAATAGACACTCGTACGAAGAGGATTCAAGCATATTGCAGTCAAACATAAGGCAAATGAAGTATCTGGATAAGCTTTGTTGCAATTATTTGTCGAACCTTATTGTCAAATCCAGATGAAACAATTTCTTCTTCAACGGCTGCTAAACATTTGATTTGAGAGATCACCTTCCTGTCTAACTTCCCATAGTATCCAATACCTTGAACCCACTTAACTATTAAACCATCATAGCTGCTGGATAATATAACTTTGGGATCATTTTTCAGCACTGCTAGCGAATTAATATTCTTCATGTGTCCAGATAATAACAGTGGAGCCTTGTCAAGATCACCGGCTGAGTACAAAAATATAGTGCCGCCAAGAGAAACAGTGACAATGTGATCATTCTGCCAGAGACAGCCAACTAGCATGTCGTCTACTCCACCAGAACCTGGACAAGTCAATGTTTTCTTCACTTTTCCAATATTATCCTCAGATATTTCCCATACTTTTGCAGACTTGTCAGCAGATACTGTTAGCACCTGAAATTAAGTTTCAGAATTAAAGTTAAAAGAGCAGAATAAGATTGACAATGCCATCCATGCATATTATTCATATAGACTAATTTCTCCAAAATATTTGGCAAGCTGAGATTCAAACCATTCCATCTTTTCTAATGTGTTCCATAACATGCAAGTAATGCAGAACAGCTATAAATTCTGGGCGATTAAGAATCAGAAGCTGCTTTTTACTAACCACCTTATGGCTCTTCACAACTTAAAATAACCTATTACAACCTAAGGGGCAAACATGCCCGTAAATACCAATCAGTTTCATGACACACATCTCCCACAGCCCCAGCCCTATCCATGCTACCTCAAAAAACGAAGAGGAAAATGAAAAGGACAAAAACTGAATCAAGGAACACCAGTTTTAACAAGGCCTCTGTCATCTAATATAATCTCTTCCCCCACCCACCCCCACCCCTTTCCCAACCTAATCATTCTGAAAAACTCACACACTAACTCATGCAGATTTACAGATGCCCACACACAGGCAGTTCACATAATTATATTCCCATATTGTTACCAAATACCCAATTCTTTATATGAACAAATTTCTCAATTAAATAATAATTTCATCAAGTACAGAACTAGTGTGAAGCAATCCAAAACATTCAAATAAGTTCATGGGTACCGAACTCCAAAAATTCCAATTTTAATATTTCCCTTATACAAAGACCAAATTCTATTCCAATGAAAATTACACAACTGTTAGCAAAAATGTCCTGCATGTACCAAACACAGGCAAAAGCTACAGAAATAACTGAAAAGAGCTGCTAATTCATTGAAAATTAATTTCTACATATTTTTTCCCTAGCAGAGCAAGCAGACGTTTTACATGAATAATTAAAGGATATCAGCAAAATTATTTTATATTAAGTCAGTAAGTTTTGGAAGGTTTACCAGTTTACTGTCAGGACTCCAACTAATTGCATATATAGAGCCTTTGTGGCCATCCTCAGATGACAGCTCTCCAATTATATCACCAGTTTTGGCATCATATAATATTCCCTTTTTGTCAGAGCTCACAGTAATAAACTTGCTCCCATCTGGAGAAAAGCGAACACAATTTACAAAATTTGAATGATCCCTGCAGGCCGAAGTACAAAAAAACTCAGGAGCGTAGAAACTAGCAAGTTTCGATGCAACAAAGTTCTCATGTATTGTAGGCAATGCCATATAATGAATCTAAAGCTAACAATCGATGTCTTAAAGGTGCATAGGAGTACAGTAAATGACGGAATTCCGTTCACCTAATCACAAATAAGAAATCCCTACATGAAAACATCCTAAGGGGCAAAGAAAATTTCACCAAAATAAGGCACAGTAGTGAAAAGTAAATCAAACAGCCCCAATAATTAAATGCATTCATACTTCGAAAACTTGATGAAAAATAAGCATTTGAATCCAATCAACATGATTCATGTAATACTATTCCATTAATTTCATCATATAACTATGGAAATCAATGGTGATGACCACCGCATATTTATCTGCAGCAGATTGTAAAATCGATCGACTCCAATAACTAGCTCTACATTCAACAAGAGAACTACAGAGCCATGTTATGTTATAGTTGGTTAGTGGATCAATGAGGGGTTTATTATAAAGCAAACAGAACTAACTTCCCTGAGGTAGGATAATGAGGAGCACAATTGACATTCAGAAAAGTTGGTCCATGGTTAGCTGAATATACATCTATGTGCAGTTTGAGAGTTAGAGCGTGCATATGCTAACTAGCTCTGTGGAGTGTGGTCTAAGTCTTGGTGGGAGGAAGTGACGGCATTTGTAGAGGATGTCCGGGGGACTTCCCCTTAAAACTCTTTACATACTCTCACCAAAGAGCAGTTCTTTGGAGCTAACCAGGAAGGAGAGAAGAGGGCATAAAGCACCAGAAAGAGATTAGCTTTCATAAAATGCATCAATAGAATTTATTGTCGCACTTCATAACATGTTAAGAAATGAAATGCTGGCTGATACCATGTTTTAATGAAGGCAGGTGAGAGGAATTATAATTCATTATCAAAACTTTAATATTCAGCTTTTCATGGATTGAAGGGGTAGTACTAGTATAGTTAAGGACGTAGGCAGCTCTGGCAGCATAATTTGCTCGATTTAGATGGAAATCAAGGAGCTTCTAAAGGAATAGAAAATCATGACAAAATCCTAGTTCCTGATAATTGTCTGTTTTAGTGGATAGATAATATAACCAATTACAATTCAGTAAAATATTAGTGAAGAGAAACCTGTGAGATAGCTTGAACTTAAATGGAGGTCCTTCATAAAAATTAACCAAAAAATCCTCCCCACACGTTACAATGCGAAATGGTCTTGTTGGCTTAAATGCACAACTTAAAACTCTTCTTGAATGTCCATCAAATTCTCCAACATTAGTTCCAGAGTCCCACCTGCAAGTAAAGCTCATTAAATAAGAATCACCAATAGTAAATTCACTAGCATCACTATACAGACATAAAAAATCGATAGAGATTTGACAAAAATTAAGAAATAATTTCCAGTCTTAATAAAAAGATGCCTTTTCAACAAAAGTGGATATTGCATTGGAAAGCACAATGTAGCACGATGTTTTGTAGTTAAAGGCAGAATCATTTCATAAACGTACTTAGCCAAGAGAATTCACCATATATTTTTCATTGTAGCCATAGAAATTAAGACAGCATTTAGAAACTCAAGTTCAACTAAACAGGGTACTTCCAAGTACTGTTGCTTCCAAGAAGTGTCATATATCATGAGTCATATGCAAGATTTCATTTTTTTTCAAGGCCGCTCCGAAATGAGATCAGATCTCCCTTTGCCTACAAAAACTAATACTCTTCTAGGTTTTCAGTCTCTTGCAACCAGAATTGGAATGATTAACACAGTTGGGAGTAGAGAATAAAGGCTCATTCCTCTAGTCTTTATATCTATTCCAGTTCACAAACACCTGAAATGAATTCATTAACTTGTGAAATCAATGTGAAATGTCTACAATAATAGCTGACATCAGTTCACACATATCTCCCATCACTAGAGAACACAATACACACTATTTGCTCTAATAGTATCAAATTTGGCTTCCAATTCATAGTAGTAATAATAAAACATCAGCAGCTTTCGAAAACTAGAAACCTAAAATACTTACTGAAAAATTAGAAAATATAGAGCTAATCTATGCAAAGCAAGAACAATATTTTTAAAGGAAACAAATCCTCACTGCATGAACCTCATTGAACTTCAACGTTTCAAGTTAAGCAAACAAAATAAAGGTTCAACCTTTGACAACACCTTATTTCCAAAATACATAAATAGACCAACCAATTTTAACAGCTTCAGAACCAACATCATACATATTCCCTTTGTCCATGAAAGATTGCAAACAACACCTTATTTCCAAAACACATAAATGTCTCAATCTTTTAAACCAATTCAAAGCTTACATGAAGGCACGAACGAAGGACGTGCCCTTGCCTTCACCGGATGCCACAATACGCTGACAATCGGGGGACCACTGAAGATCATCGATCCGACCAGAAAGCACACGGAACTCCTTCTTCAGCACGAACTCATTGCGGGTACCCCAGATCCGCACCGTACCCGAAACGTCAGCGGAGGCGATCCACTCGCCGTTGGGAGAGAATCGCGCCACGGTGGCGGGGTAGCCGTGTTCCCCATACACCTGTACCTCCAACGGACGGTCCAGATACCGGATAATGACCGATCGCCCGTTGCAGTAGAGGATCGAATTCGATTTCGGGTCGCCAGATATTAGGATGCCCCGGCCCCGTTCTGTCGACGGAACGCAAGCGTATGTTTCTGCTAACTGCGCCATTTTTTTCAGTTCTTTTTTGCTTTCCTTTGTTCAACTTTTATTTGGACTTTTTGAGGTTCGTTGGAATGTTGATGTGTCTACTTTTATCGCGCTGAAAATGAAAGTGGCATCGGAATGGGTCAGATTTTCGGAATTTATTTATTTCTTTTAAAATTTGTTCGAACCATATCACTCTATCTTACCGTGATTTTTTTATTAAAACCACAATTTAAAATATTCAATAGAAATTGCATCAGTTTGTTGTTGCATTGTAGTTCTAAAACTAAAAAAACTATCCAAAATTGCACTGTTCTTATAAAATTTAACGAGTGTTGTAAATGATCTTTATTTTATATCTTATATTTTATGATACATATACTTATATATATGATATGATATTAATATAAAGTATAAAGTAAGAAAAACAAGGAATTAAAATAAACAAGATTGTGTTTTGCAATGAAAGTCTTGTTTCATCTCATTTCATTTCCACATATTTATACACAAAATTCTATTATTACATTTGTGATCTCCCTTTGTAATTTTGTGAATATTCTAATCTTAAAAAGTCACTCATGTACGCGCACATGAAATTTTAATCTTGTAAATATTTTAATACTAAAGTCTATCTCATGTGGCTCATGAGCCTTCTTATTACAATAACGAGCAAATAAATAAAAAATGCATTCTCTTCTTTAGTTGAATAATTAGTCATTCAATGGATAATAAATTTGGATTTTACATCCTTTCTTTCATATTGTAAAAATTGATTGTGTTTTATTCAAAAATAAAATACCATTAAAATGTATTGTGTTGGGATGTAACTAAACTAAAAGAGAAATTTGCGAAGCTCGTCTTATTTCATAACAAAAGTCATTCTTCAATTCTTTTTACATTTTTGTGTTTTCTTAATATCTTAAAACAGATAAATGATATTTCATTTATCAAAACCGCCAAACCGCTTGTCATCGTCCAAAACTGCATGCCAATGTTTTAAAATTATGCCGGTCTGGCCGATTCGACTAATTGAACCGAGGGATGGATCGGTCTAGTTATGCCACCAAAATCGTTTTCAAAATTCTGCCGTATACGGCAATTTGGTTGAAATTTGTTAAAACACTATTACATTTAGGCAAAAACTTGCGTGAAAAATTACACAAAGTTTTAAAGGTTTTTTTTTTTTTTTTCAAATTTTATTTTTCTTAGGGTTTATATTTGTTTTTTTAGGGTTTATTTTGTTTCTTGGGTATATTTTTAATTGATTTGGGTTTTTAGGATTTTTAGTTTTTTTTAGGGTTTATTTTTGTTTTTCGGGTTTATTCTTCATGGATCATTTTTAGGGTTTATTTTTGTTTTTTCATTTTTCATTATTATTTTTAATCATGGTTCATGTTCTCAAGACGGATTTGTTCTTATGAGGTTGAAATTTGTTAAAACACTATTACATTTATTTTGTTTGTCAAAGTGGCAAAACTTCCAATATTACTTGTTTTGCAACCTAATCGTTACAGATACTCCCTTATGCCCCCCCCTACCTGCACTGGAGTTGCAAAAGCCATAATAGGAATTGAGATTTATCCATCGATCACTCGATGTACTTCTGCAACAATAGAAGGCTTTGTGGAAATGGAAGCCGAAGGCAAACAAGTGAAATGGGTTGGAGCGGTCAAATTTACAATCAACAATATCGACTGTTCATTTCTCTATCTTTCCCCCAAAATATGTAAGACATTATTCCTCTAGTATGAGAAATTCAGAAGCTGAATTCGATATGGCTCAACTTCTTAGGCGAATTGATTAAATGATTATCAGTATGCATCTTGCCAAATTATTCAATATTTTAGTGCTCAAAGATTCTTTATACCATGTCAATAGGTAAGTCATCCGTGACACGGTCACATAAGAAACTCCCTCAAATTAGGATCATCTCCACGCTTTTCTTAAAGCTAGTTTCGAGACCACAAATGTCTCTCATGTAAAGGAAAAATGTCATTTATACTCAATCAGTCAGTTGTAACATAGAGATACAATAATCTGATAAATTAACAATGATAAAACAATAAAATTCATTAAACAATGGTAATAAACATATTTGAAATTCTTAATTTTTTGAAATTAAAAACCTATAGATACTTAAATAATTAGTTTTTTTGTTAACCATTATTTGTCATACTTAAAATGACAATAAAATATTTTAAATATATAATTTTAATATTTTTAAATTTTAAAAATGTAAAATATGTCTAATGAGTCAACTGGCAGTCTAAATTTGGCTTAATCCCAATTAAGATCCACAAAAATCTTTATGGATTGCGAATTTGGATCCCAATTAAGATTTATCCACTTGTAAAAACAATTTTATTGGGAATTATATTAATATAAAGGCATTTTTCTTTATTTTCATTTATTATTTAATTTCATAGATAAACTTAGATCATTTTAAGCTATGAGGTATGGTTATTTGATGAATATAATGAATCTGATCTTAAAAATTTCGATGGGTTTTTCAAGAACATATTTATATATCATGCTCGTGAGACGAGAATGTTATATTCCATTAACATTAGCGTTAGGCTAAATGCATATATGCGGGTGCTTGTTACAAGTTCAAACACTTCTGTTTCTTATATGGAAAGACAATTATATCATGATTAATCCTCGTACTTGATGTAAAATAGGTGTCTATCCTGCAATACTTTGATTTATCTTTTGACCTTGACAATCACAAAATTTTGGGTATAAACCCATGAAAATGGAGGCTTGTCCCGTGGTCCCGACATAGAATTCGACACTTAAGGAATTTCTGTGTTTTCGTAGTTTGTGATTAACGATGAATTTGATTCATAAAAGAATTGGAACTTGAAATGGAATCAGGTTATTAAATCAATTGGGTTTGATAAATCCATACCCAAGATTTAATCGGGAAAATAAAGTTTCAATCATTGCAATTGTTTTGATTTAACGTAATCATGCTCATTCTAGATGTTACCAAACCTGTTCTTGAAATTAAAGAGTTAATTTCAAGTATATTAATTAATATGATTAATTAGTAGAATAAATTATTTTTTTATTTGAAAGTTAAAAAGTTGAACTAGTATTGATGAACCAACCATAATTTTGATTGTTGACATTTCAAAATTGATAAATTCAATAGTTGAATACAATTAATTAATATAGATTAATTAATCAGGGTTTTAATTTAATTCAATTGTTGAATTAAATAATTTGATTATATAATTAAATCTAATTTGATTAGAAGGCCCAACAAAAGGAATAGAATATATTAATTAATCAATTGGGTTGATTAATTTGGGCTTTGGGTATTGATTGGATTTTGAAGTCCAAACCCATACCATAATCTAATAGGCCTAATTGTAGAAGCTCATTAGATAATTGAAGATTTATTTATGATATATATATATATAAGAAAAAAAAAATGTCACGTCATTGGTGGCAGTTTGTATAGCACGACAGTTATGGCAATTTTGTTTTTCGCAAAATGCCATTAAGGTATTTATCAAATGTAACTCCCCACTATTGATTAGTGGGTGGTTTTTCTTTAGTTAATGAAAGTGTGTTTTTCATTAAACACCAGAACATACAACAATATACATAACAGATGTATTTTGATAAAAAATTCTTAAGGGGATGTCGTGTGTTTCTTTGGAAGGGAAAATATTGAAAGTGTTCATTTTGTTTTTCTTCCTCGTTTTTCATAAGTGTTTATCTTCCTTGTTTGTGGATAATAATTAACTAAGAATTATTATCCTATAACAATTAATCTCCTATCACTAGTTGATTGTGAGATTAAAAGTTCTATTCTAATTATCATTTTGAAGAACGGAATAAATTTTAAAAAGATTTATTGGGCTACAATCAAAAAATTCGTTTGAATATTGGTTAACATTTGGAGTTTGGGTGATTGCCACATATCAGGTGATTCCTCTCAATGGCACTACGAGGGTAATTTTTTTATCACTTACGAATCAAAATTTGTACACGAAAAATGTTAAAATCTGGAACCGATGTTAGTGTTTATTGTGATGAATGCACTTGTTTTAATTAGATTAAAAATTTTAAACTACTGAGAACTGACAAGATAGCGAACCCAATATTTTCAAATTTAGCAAACCCACTATAGATGAATATAATGAATCTTTAAATTTAGAAAACATATTTATTATCACCCCTATAGGCTAAATTATATCAAACACTTCTGTTTAATATATAAAGACAATTATATCAAAGGTAAAATAGGTCTACTCACCCACTGGAATTACTAAACCCAGAAAAGTAAGGGAATGCCTAGTCCTTTATTCTTAGGAATGATAACTCCAATGGGAATAAAGTTTCAATCATGTGATTGATAACGAATCCTCATTCTATCCCCAAACCTGCTGCATACCAATCCAGCTCCACGTAGCAATCGGAAAAAGAAAAAAGGAACTTGATGACCAACCAAAGGTACAATATTGAATATACAAAATTTGATAAAGTTATTACAGGTCAAATTCCAGTCTGAAACACGTACAACGACCTCGAACATGCTTGATGATTCAAGAATGGCACTTTTAAATGCATAGAATGTCAAGTGCTGCCGCAAACAGTTTTAAAAATCTCTCACAACTCGATACAATAATACACAATTCGTACATCCAACTTGTAAATCCAAAGACAAACGATTAACTGCAAGAAAACACTTATCGCTTTGATCATTGCACGTATTATCGGTTAAAAAGTATGGGCTACAAATCTATTGGTTAACTAGTCCGTTCAGGTGATGGCACCGTCTTCTCACACAATGAATCTGGAAACCTAGTGATGAACAAAAAGTACTACTGAGATTTGACAAGAAATCAGAAAACCGAAAGTTAAACGAGAACTATCTTCAGAGAGAACCATCACAAACCTCTGGTAGGACGATTTTTACACCGTATAAAAATCTGGAAAACCATACATACTTGTCTACGAGTTATTCTTCTTCAGGCAGTTGAAATTCAAGATCAAGTTTCCTCTTTAAATGTGATCTGTCAGCACTGGTATAAAGGACAAATGTTTAATAACATTAGAAAATAAAATTATTTGACAATCCTCAGTTGCATTGTAAATGTAAATGCTGTTGTATGCCTGATAAACTAGACATGAAGATAGACTGCGTAGATCATGGCAATTACTACCATATATATGAAACCAGGATTTTCGTTAAGCATCCAAACCTTGGGCTGTCTTGACTAGGGTTCCAAAAGGCTCCTAACACTATCCAAAGGACCACCCAACATATCAACCAAAGCTATAGTGTGAAAAAAGAAAACAAAATAGCATGCCAACACTACCTATATTCAAGAACAGGATACTGTAAAATGACTTATCATTGTAACTAAGAGAACTAGAAGAATCTAGGCTGAAGAAGAAGCCATGTCGAAAGAACAGCTCTGTTGTTATAAAGTCAATATAAATTCTCAAGACAAAAGGACAAAAATGAAGAACAGTAAAGAGTTGAAGCCATTTTGCCAACTAGCTGTTGAAAAAAGTTCAAAATCAGACAAAACCGATGGAAAGGAGCTCACATGGCATGCTGCTCCAGGTTACAATTAACAAATAGAGGACACAATAAAAGCTAATAAGACCTATTTCATATGCACAGCTAGTAAATTGTGTGCAGTGTGCACTTGTGCCAAAGGCGAGGCGAGGCGCAACATAGCCCGCCTCGATCTTGAAAAGGTGTGAGGCCTTGAGCCTCGTGCGCCTCGCGCCTCAGGCGCGCCTTTCACAACTATGGTTACGGAGACGGTTACACTGTGCCCTTTATGTAGATTATTATTTCATTTGACCTCCTTATTAATCTCAAATCTTACCAAAGGGTAAAGGTGTTTTGGTCAATAAAATAAAAGGACAGCTCAAGGACAAAATAATTCATGTATCATTTTCTGTCCAAAAATCCTCAGAACACCCTAACGAAAAGGTAAGTTTGGTAAGAATGGTAAACTTAGAAGAAAGGTTACTGCAATTATGGGTAATTATGAAAGAGAGAGGAGAGGAGTTGATAACTTAGCTATTTCAATTATGTATACTTTCCTTCACATTTAAAGTTCACAAATCCCCTAAGTTTCTTCTACTTCCATTCTTCCATCTGTGCATTTAATTAGTATCACTAGAAAATTGTTAGCCTTTATTAATATACATATGCACTATTTCTACATAAATAAGATCTGCACTAACTCAATGAAAAATATGTATGCATGTAGATAAAATCGTGTGTATTTTCTTTTTTTGGTTTTTTTTCTAAGTGACAATCACAGTTTATTAGGTTTGCTACAATAAGGTCTGACTTGATTAAAAGAATATAATACTATTCCTTTTAAGTTCCTTTTGATAGTATTGTCATTGTCCTCTCGCACGTTGTAGATCTCAGCTATATTTCACTAAAGGTCCACTGAGGGTTTCAGACACGAGAGACGGTCACAGATTTGGCGGTGGAAATGAAGAATGTTTGCTACATAAGTTTATTGTGAAGGAGTGTACCATTCTATAAAGAGAAAAGGTAGCGGGTAAGATAGGAAGAGGTGAGGTGATTCTAGATGGAGGTGGAATAGAGAAACATGACGAGGAAAAGGGAAATAACAAGAGACAGCAACCACAGCAGACAGCGGAGTGAATAGCAAAGATATGAAGTTAGTTTCTTAAAATCCTCAGATGAAACTGACTGTGCAACTTCTAATCTCCCTTTTCTTTTTCTTTCAAATAAACTCAAAAAGACACCAGTGTCTATCAAAGACAATAATAGTGAAGAGCCACCACAATCTGCAACATCAAATTAATAAAATTATCAAAAACAAAAATATAATTAGGGAAAAACATGATCGACTCGGACTGTTGTAAGAAGAGCTTGCAGAGACATGCCGCAAACGTGAATTTTGCGCATACCTTTTGCATTATGCCACATACGTAATTTCCAACACATCATTTCTCTTATCTTTTCCATTAAGAAAAGCTGGTGACAATATTCACTTGGTCAAAATGACATCATTTGAAACTCACCTTGAACCTGAACTATTTCAAAGGAAAAACAAAGGGAGAAACGAGGTGATGTATCCAGCGGGGGAAGATGCTACTTTTGGCATTGACACACATTGGAAGCTATAAAACAACTTAATGATTTCCCTCAGGTGCATTTGGATGGGGGGATTTGGGATGAGGGATTTAAAATCCTTAGCTGAATCCACACCCTTGTTTGGCATATAAATCCAAATCAATGGATTTCAAATCCATCTTAAGTTTTAGTTCATATTCAAAGGATTTTAAATACTTCCCAAAACCTAGTCATTTGAAATCCATTATTTTTTCCCTTTATGCACACTTGCATATTCACACACACACACAACACACTTACACACACTGCACACACTTACACACACACACGCTTACACACATTGCACACACTTACACACATTTAGTAAACGTCAATATAGAAATTGAATAGAACTTTAAATTATTTTATCAAAATTTTACGATGGATTTGAAATTCCTAAACAAATACACATCATCCAAACAAGAGATGGATTTCAAATTCAAGGTATTTGAAATCCACTCATTTTCAAATACATTGGATTTGAAATCCCTCAATCCAAATGGACCCTCAAATATATGCAGATTTAATGACTTCACATGGGATGCAGATCAATGAGTAAATTTATATAGGTTATCACCTAGATATGCCTAAAAAGAAGGCAATAACTTGTCGGTCTTCCAGAACCAATGTTTAACACCAGCAGTATCTTTTGTTAATACCCAGGGCGGTTGGCCAACTCATTGACAAATAACAACTAAAAGATTTCAAAGTATTCCGACGGGGAGGATTACTATGTCATACTTTTATGTTTCTTCCTCTACGTTTAAGATTTGTGAAAAAATTCTGGCAAGCTTCAAGATGGGTAGTATTTTCTTGACAACTGTGTTTGAGACTTTGAGCAATGGCTTTCTATGTCGTGTTTATTTCACAATGTTATCTCCTGTCTATATTTCCCTATAAGACTTTTTATTAGATTCTACAATTTATATCTTGAAAAATAATAGTAGATATAACTTTTGACCATATTGCCCTCAGGCTGCACCTGTGAGCTGAAACATATTCAACTATAATTGTTTCAAGAGCAGTCAACTAAAAAACAAGAGATCACCTCGAGTGATATATGGCACAAAACCCCATATGAACAAACTTGACATTCAAGGTGGTACCATCAAGTGTGCATGTCAACTAGAAATTGCCTACCTGTTAATAGTTGGTCTATTTGGTGGCCTCATTCCAAAAACTGAGAAATCCAGAGACATTGGAGCATGTCCACTCCTCTCCCCAGCTGTCTGTCTTATCTCATTCCCATGGTCGTCCATCTTATCCACATGTTGAGCATTTACATCAAACCCCTCACGATGAGGCATCACCCTTCTTTGCTTTCTTGGAGGAGACAATACTGTTGGACCATCCTGAGGATTAAAGTCTGAGACCTTTGGATTTATAGATTCCCTCTTTGGGGGAGGTCTTGGGAGCAAAGCAGGTTCTGTAGCTGGAGGTGTGGAAGAAAAATACCTACAGAAAAGCAAAGGTAAATCCCCATGTTTGTCGACTAACTATCAAAAGAGTTGAATTGAGCATACCGATGTTCCAATGCCTGTTGTGCTGAAATTCTTGCTTTTGGATCATACATAAACATCTTCCCTAAAAGGTCCAAAGCATCTTCACTAGCCATGGGAAACAACGTACGCAATGGTTGACCAGGCACATATTGGTATTCCACATAATCAGGAAGATAGACCATATCTGACCATTGTGATTGCTTTGGTGTCCCAAAAGCAGCAAAGATCTTTCCTAGTTGATCGATATCACTGTTTCCCTGCAGATATTTAGTTTTTAGCCCACAAATTAACTAGTAGAAGCGTAACACATTCAAAATGGACAATACATCCGAAGACTACAAGAGCATGACGACTTCATACGTGCGCGGGAAGTTGTAATAGAAACTTTGCATTTTCTCAACAACAAAAAAATCAAAGTTACTTCATCTTCCAGAAAAATTTCGGTTGGGGACTGTGTGAGATTGAAGCTACCAACTACGCAGACAAGCAAAAGAATCTTTACATATTTATGTCATTCATGGACAGTTAGTAATAGTATATGCCAAAATTTTCGTTTAAGTTAGAACTGTCCCAAATAATCACTTATAATGGTGACTAATATGTATTAAAACTTCTTATAATAGCAAACAGTAAAACTCAAGATTCACAACATATATAGTCACTAAAAGATAAAGCAGTGAACATTGTCAAGCTTGAGGGGACAAAATGGCCATAAGGAGATTGAATTTCACCTGCAGGAAAGGTCGACGTAAAAGTAGCTCAGCAAATATACACGCTGCAGCCCATACATCTACGCCTGGACCATATTGCTTGGCACCAAACAGCAGCTCAGGCGCTCTGTACCATCTAGCAAAAACCTAATATGATACTAAACAGTTCAATAGGAATTACCCTAAAAAGATATATAAAGAATCAATTCAAAGGTCAGATTAAGATATAAGGAAGCTTTTCTAGATTTAGAATTCTTTTATACTCAAAGTTTGAAGTCGAACTAACATTTCCCAATTAGCGACAGCCAGAAAAGAAAAACACATTTAAGCACGACATTAATATAGTTATTTTCTACAAATCTTAATAGTGCATCAAAATTACTGCATTTCATAAAATTAAAACACACACAAAAATTCAACTAAAATGCCCATACTAGTGAAGTATTTGGATGAACTAGTTCACATATTTACCAATATGATTACTCTGAGAATATATGGGTTTGGGTCACCATCAATTATTGCATGAAACAAGTCTGAGATGTGATGGAATTCGGGTTCTACATAGTCTAGATCAATCAGAGACAGCATACCTGATGAGTGAACCTTCGATCTGGGCTCCCAAATAAACGAGCTAACCCAAAATCGGCAAGTTTAAGCTGGCCACCAGGTCCAATCAGCAAGTTGTTTGGTTTCATATCCCTGTTCAAGAAAAATAAATTTCAAAAAATGAAGCAAGTTGGACACAACAAATAGCACCCGTTGAACAAAATTCACCTATGCAAGACCCATTTCCTATGGCAAAACGCAAGCCCCTTCAGTGTCATCTGAATGTACGACTTGATATCAGCCGGAGAGAGAAAGATATTTCTATCACGAATAACGGCTTCCATATCTGTCTCCATGAACTCAAACACAAGGTGCAGGTTCCCCTTATGAGGGAACGCATCAATCAACTCAATTATATTTGGATCCTTAAGCTCCTTGAGCAATTTAATTTCCCTCAATGCTGTGAAGTTCACCCCTTCCTTCTGCTTCCCTAGTCGAATTTTCTTGATGGCGACTGTCTGCCCTGTCTGCACACATGATTATAATGTTAAGTGATACAATCAAAGACACTCCTTTTGCGGTATTTGAGCTAAAGACTCCAATATTAAAACACATTGATAATAGCCACAGATAATAGATGAATGCAATATCTAATTGAACCCTCCAGCACCCAAAACTCATAATTAGGAGCCAAAATATTTAACTTATCCTTATTCTTCCTCGACTTCAGAAGAACTTGCAGCTGCTGCCCTCATCTTGCCACACAGAAAACTCATGAATTATACAGCATGCTTGAATAAGTTATAATTCAAACCTAAAAAACTCATTCCCTACTCAAAAATAAAAAAATAAAATAAAAAATGATGGTAAATCTTCCCGACATTTTAGTGCCTGAAAAACCCTAGAAAACCAATTATTCAACACGTAAAGATTAGAAATAACAAAATGGCTACAATACGAATTGATAACGCGGGCAGAACCCAAGAGCTCACACAAGTATGTATATAACAAAATGGACTAGGGATGGTACCTTAGTATCGATGGCTTTGTAAACGACACCGTATGTACCTTCACCGAGGACTTCGCGTTTCAGGTAACGATCGGCTACTTTCTTAGTCAATAACTGATCCACGTCTGTCATTCTTCTTCTTCCTTTTCCCCTCTCTTTTCAGGGATTAAAGAGCTCGGTATTCAAAATCGTGTGGTTTTAGGTAAATCAGTACCAGTACAAGTTTTCATTCCGGTCAGAACTGATAAATGAGCTCTCAGTATAGCGGTGTTTGTTTAGGTTTCTTAATCTTAAGCATAAAAAGCTGTGAATCGAAAATCAAAGAAGAATAGAATAGATGTTGAATTATGTAAAGATAGATGCAATGAGGGAGGAAGTGGAGCGTGGTGAAAAGAGATGCGATTGAGGAGCGTAATGTGTGCACACTGCGGCGCCTCTTTTCGATTCCCACTTGGCCACAATATCACTTCACTGTTGTAACTTTAAAGTAAAGGGGGTTCCTAATAATAAATCCCCAAAATCAAACTTCAGTTTCATCCATCGATTCTTTTTCTAAACTCCATAGTCCATACTTCCATTCTAAAATTATAATTTAGACTAAATTACCCATTTTGTGAAGATACTTATGTTTAGGGACCCATTTGAAATGGAATGGACCTTAAGGTGTAGAAGTCCATTCAGAAAAAAGCTAATGTATTTGGTGGTTATTTTTAAATGGACTTATATAACAAGTCATTTCTCCAAAAGTTCATTTTAGAGAAGTGTTAATTTATGATTTTTGAATTTCATTTACTGCACTGTTGCTAGATGAATATTAAAATGTATTTTCACCAAACACTTAACAAAAATTTGTGGTTAATGGGTCAAAATCTCTCTCTCTCTCTCTCTCTCTCTCTCTCTCTCTCTCTCTCTCTCTCACACACATACACACACACACACCGCACCACCAAGTGAGCCCGACTACAGTGGTGGCCAGCAAGTCCTGACGTGGGGACAGTGGCGCACGGCGGTACCCGGAGTTTTTAGGTTTCGAGCTGGGTGGGTATTTTGGTTCGATGGTTTGCTTTCGGGATGAGTTAGGTTTTTGGCTTCAGGTTTTTGAGTGGTTGGGGTTTTCTAGAGACGAAACTGGGTTGACAGTTTGGAAAACTAATGATAGAAAAGAATATGAACATGAGTACGTGATTTTACCTCGAGATACTTGGAAGGGTAGCACTATTCGCACTCTCAAAACCTCTAAATACACCCCCTCTATTCAATTAGATAATTACTATCACTTTGAAAGACTACAATACCCTTAGTCAAAATTCTAAACACACCCACTATATCTCTAATAAAGTTCACGCCGTCCTCGTTCTTCTTCTTTGCAAATCTCTAAATAAACCTTTCTTCACATCCATTCTACTTTTCATCACTTTTGGGTGATGTTTTTCAGATATAAAATATGGTTTATTTGCTTTCAGGAAAAAAAAATACACCTTTCCTCTAAAATGGACATGGCAGGGTCATACCCACAAATCATTTTTAAGTTTTAATTTTGGAATTCTTTAGGGACGGGCGGAGTTTGGCCAAACCGGACCCGCCGCCAAAGAGAAGTAAGACCGGGACCCACCCCGCCCGCCTCAAAAACCGGAATGGTCTAGACGCCAAATATATTTTTAAATTATAATAATTTATATTTTTCTATTTGTGGCCAAATTTTCAAAAGTAATCAAATGCCAATAGATTAAAAAATAAATAAATATAATTATGCAACTTATTATAACTATTTTTTTTAGAATTGGCTATTATTAAGATTTTTTTTAAAAAAACAAATACTATTAGTATACTACATAGTACTCAACTAATACTTAAAATAAATATTCAAAGTAGAATATTACAATATATTATATTAGTAAATTAAACTTTAAAAGTAAATAATATTATAATAGTACTCAACTAATATTTTTAAACATATAACACTCAAATTTAAAAGCAAATAATGCAAAAATATTTTAATATATATTTAAAAATTTAATAAAAATTAACATGCGGGCGGGTCCTATAGGACCGGGACCCTCCGAACCCGGCGAGTTTTGCAACCTTAGACCCAGACTCCGCCGAGACCCATTTATCCGGTCTAGACGCCCCTATTGGGGCGGGTTTAATGCGACGCGGGTTTTGACCCGCCCCAGAGTTTTGTTGTGTAAGGCATCGAATGCACAGATTCAAAGACTGCCTTCTAAACCTTCCAAGGATGAAGGCAAGGTCCTCCATCCTGTTCCCCCTCTTATGCCAATTTTGCATTTGGTTCGTGCCTCCTAACGCAAATATATGCGTGCATGATCCGGCTATAATTTCAATGGGGAAAGGCCTTGCTATCCCCTGTTCATGATGTTACTAATTCTTTTGTTGTTTTAGAACCCAGAGACCGCAAGCCTCGATCACCTTTCGCAGCCTATGTATGAATCTTCTAAAGCTCAAAATTTCTGAAAAGTTGGATAAGTTGTTTCCGGGCCCATCATCTTCTCATAATCTTTGAAAAAGCAGTGAATTGAATCTAGGGCTTTCATCTCCTGGTGCTTGTCCTGTTCAAACCCCCATGATGATGATCTTGGATTTTCCCTACACTTTCAAAAAGTGCTAAGAAAAAGCTGGAAAAAAAAGAACAAAAAAGATGAGACAACAATCTTGGTGTTAGAAAACCTGAAGGTGTATGTCCCAACCCTTCAGGCTATGGTATTGTTTCTTCTCAGCCCAATCTTGGTGTTAGAAAATCTTCTTTGGGTGTTAGTAAATCTACTGCACTTAAATCTTCTTTTAGTAATGTCCCTATTAAAAGAATTGGTTCAAAATGATAGTCGTTTCATGGAATATTCGTGGGTTTAAAAATCCCATCAAACATAAAAACATTATTTCTTTTGTAAAAAAGAAAGAAAGTTGATGTTTTTTGTCTTTTAGAGACCAAACTTGAGACTGAGGTTGTGCCTCAGTCCAATCGTTGTGGTTTTATTGTTCAAACAAATTTCCTGGTTGGCTAGCCACCAACAATTTTCATCTTATCAAAAATGGCAGAATTTTTATCCTTTGGAATCCTTCAACTGTTGACCTACAAGTTCTTGATACGGATCCCCAACTGATTCATTGTTCTTTGACTTGTAAAATATCTCAAATTTCCATTCTTACCTCTTTTATCTATGGTCTTAATATTGTGGTGAAAGACGGTTACATTGGAACAAAATGTTGGAATTGGGTGATCTTATTGACTCTCCTTGGCTTTTACTTGGAGATTTTAATACTATCAAAAATCCTGATGAAAAACTTAATGGGGCACCTTTTACTAGTAAATCCGTTGAAGAGTTTCATGATACTTGTGCCTATCTTGGTCTTAGTGAGGTGCGTCTTCGGGTCGCTACTTTACTGGACCAATAATACCATTTGGTGTAGACTTTGTGAGCTTTGATTAACTCTGCCTGGTCCAATTCTAATTGGAGATGCTCAGTAGACATCCCCGTTCCTGGGAATGTCTCTGACCACTCTCCAATTGTTGTTTCTTTTTTTTAGCAGAACTTAGTTCTCTCAAAACCTTTCAAATTTTTCAATATGTGGGCTTTGCACCCTGACTTTCCTAACACTGTGCAAGCTGCTTGGAATCTTAACATTTGGGGTAAATCCCAATTTATTCTTTGTAAAAAACTCAAAGCTCTCAAGCCCTCCCTGAAAGAGCTGGATAACTTCCATTTTAGTCACATATCCTCAAGAGTTAAGCAGGTGAAAACTGCTCTTAAAAACTCTCAAATCCAGCTTCATGTTGATCCTCTTAACTCTGTCTTATGTGATACTGTCAAAAAGCTCAAAGCTAAAGAAACTTTTCTTGCCAAAGCTGAGAGATCCTTTTTGTCCCAAAAAGCAAAAGGTAATTTTTTAAACAATAGTGACAGAAATACGAAGTTTTTCCACAGTATTGTTAAAAGGAACTCTCTCAGAAAGCAAATGAACTCGGTAATTTTAGAGGATGGTTCCAAAACATCCTCTTTTGATGAACTTTCAAAAGCTTTTGTGAGCTATTTTAAAACTCTTTTTGGAACTAGTTTCCAAACCAGCCCCGTGGATGTTCAAACTCTTCAATCTGGTCCTTGCATTGATGAGGATGATTTCAGTCTGCTTTCTAACCATGTCACTCCACAAGCTATTAAACTGGCTCTTTTTGATATTGAGGATGAAAGATCCCCAGGTCCAGATGGTTTCTCCTCTGGTTTTTTCAAAAAATCTTGGGATGTTGTTGGCAACGATGTGATTGCCGCTGCGTCTGAGTTTTTTGATTTTTCAAAATTACTCAGACAAATCAATCACACTGCTATTGCCCTGATTCCCAAAACTGATCATGCCCCCACCGTCGCTGATTTTAGACCTATTGCTTGTTGCAATGTGGTCTATAAAGTCATTACTAAGATTCTTGCCTCTAAACTCGAATCTGTTGTCCCAAAATTGATTAACCCGGCTCAATTTACTTTCATTAGTGGTAGAAATATCACTGACAATATCTTTCTGGCTCAAGAGATTATCAGAAATTACGCTAGAGTCAGAATCTCCCCCAGATGTGCTATTAAAGTTGATCTTAAGAAAGCTTATGATACCATTTCTTGGTCGTTTCTTGAACAAGTCTTAAATGGTCTGGGCTTTCCTCTTATTTTCATCTCTTGGGTCATGGAGTGTGTCTCTAGTGCTTCTTACTCCATTTGCATTAATGGTTCTCTTCAGGGTAAATTTACAGGCAAAAGAGGCTTAAGACAGGGTGATCCTATATCTCCTGCCTTATTTCTCCTATGTATGGAATATTTGTCCCGTCTCCTTAAAGTGAGAACTAATACCTTGACATTCAAATATCACCCCAGATGTGAAGTTCTCAAAATTTCTCATATTGCTTTTGCAGATGATCTAATGGTGTTCTCTAGGGGTTGTTTGATACATGTTTTTATCTTAATTTTGATGATTTTATTTTTACACCAAAACAATGTTTTTAATTGTTGTCCAAATACTCCTAAATGATTTAAAATGATTTTAATATTTTAGGAGTATTTCTTCAAGTTTTATTTTAGATAAAATTGGACAACACTTTTAATGATTTTATGTTTATAAGTTTTTACTTCAAAACAAGGTTCCTAAATGTTGTCTAAATACTCCCGATTGGTTTACAATGTTTTTACTAAATTTTCAGAGTATTTCTTGAGTTTTATTTTCGACAAAAATCGGACAACATTTATGTCTCAAGGTCAACCGGTCGCCGTAGAGGGCAACCCGTACCTGAAGATGAATTTCGGAACAAAAAATGAGTCGGACTTGAAATTGGTCGGAATGGCCGATTCAGGCGTCGGCGTCGACCCGACCTGTCGGCCGACGGTGCACTGGGAGCAAAAATTGAAACAGAACTCTGTCTTCTTAAAATTGGTTTGTGCGACCGGCCAACATAGGGGACGACCGGTCGAACCCTACGTCGATCGGTCGCCTTGTGTAAATTTGTGATACATTTATTTCAAACTCTATTTCTGTGTGACCGATCGCCCTATCTTTTGACAACAAATTCTGACCGTTTGACAGCAGACAAACTTTCCTTAAAATATGTGATTGATTTCTAACAGCTATATTCTTGATTTTAATTGTATTTTTCTGTAGATTTTCAACCCCCAAGAGGAGCCTATGTTTGATCAATCATCTCCTATAAATAGAGGAAGTTTTGGAGCAACCAACACAACAATTGAGATACAACACAACAAGATACAATTCAAGCAAACACTTGTTCTTCATAGTTATTATTCTTGTTGTAATTTTGCCTAGCTTATCACTTTCACATCCTTGAGGTCTAGGCTATTCTCGATTACACTTTGCACTCATATTGTAATATTCATTATTGAGTTGTAATCTTGATTTTTGGTTATCACTCAACACAAGACATCCTTGTGAGTATTATTGTGGTAAGAATACACTTGGGTGATCTAGGTGATAGGTGTTTCAAGAGTGTGGCGCTCTTGAGGTATTGAAGAATTTGGTATTCTTCAAGATTGAAGATTGTGGTGATCTTCAAAGGTGCCGTTGAAAGAAGATTGTGGTAATCTTCAAAGAGAGATTGTGGTAATCTCCAAAGGTGGTGTTGTTGAAGAGTGTGGTGCTCTTCAAGGTGTTGTAAGTTGAGTTTGTATTAATTTTGGTAATTAATAAAATTCTTTTTCTTTTTGAAATCCATCTCGGATATACTGGGGTGGTAGAGGATTAGGCCCTAGGTGGATTGAACCTCTATAAATCGACGTGTGTTGTTTACATTCCGCACCTTCATTATTGTCTTTGAGCATTCGGTTCGAAAAATAGGGTAAAATTGAAAAGATGGAGATAATCTATTCACCCCCTCTACAGATTATCGTAGCCGCTTGGACTTACAGAGGTGACCTTCCTTCAGTCAAGATCCTGATTGACTGTCTTAATGATTTCAAAAATGCCTCCGGCCTTGATATAAACTCCTTTAAATCTAATCTCTTCACTGCGGGGATTATTGGGGATGAGCTTGACAATATCCTCAATCTCTTGAACTTCCTCTTGGGACTCTCCTGTCGGATATTTGGGGTTCCTTTGGTACGCACGAAATTTGAATGTTAACCATTATGCCCCCGTATGATGAATTGCCTCTTACATCAATAAATGGAGTGCTAACTCCATTTCTTATGCTGGTAGGCTCCTTATTATCAAATCAGTGTTGCAGGGAGTGGAATGTTTTTGGCTCCAAATTTTTCCACTCCCCTAACATGTTATAAACGAGGATTAATAGACTTTGCGAGTCTTCCTTGGGGGAAGAATACCTCTCCCATTAAATGGTCCAAAGTCTGTCTCCCCTCTGATGAAGGAGGCTTGGGTTTAAGAGATGTGCATTCTTGGAACAAAGCCCTTCTTGCAAAAATTCTTTGGAATATACATTCAAAAGTTGATTCCCTTTGTGTCAGATGAGTCCACTCCTTCTACTTAAAAAAATCAATCTGTATGGACTTGGGACTCCAAAAAATCTAATTCCTGCCTTTTGAAAAGGATTTGTGATATCATAAATGATAATTTAGCTAAGTTTGGTTCTCACGAATCTGCTTTATCTCCCATCTTTCTCTTTTTCAAATCCAAAAGGTCTTTGTTCCTCCAAAATGTATGACCTTTTCGAGAGATTCTGGTCCTAAAACTTTTTGGCATTCTGCTGTTTGGAAAAACTTTATCCCTCCCAAATACTCTTTTTGTGCGTGGCTTGCTATTAATGATAGATTGGCTACCATTAATAATTTAAAGTATTTGGATGTTGATCCTACATGTAAATTGTGTGGCAATTACCTTGAAAATGCTTCTCACTTGTTTTTTGATTGTATTGTTACAAGGTTACTTTGGGATAGAGTTAAAAAATGGCTGAAATTTAGCCACTCCATGAGCAAAATTGCTGGAGCCCTTAAATGGACAAAAAAAGAACATGCCGCCCAAAGACTCAAAAAAGGCTCGTGCGATGGTTGTTTCTTCGCGACTATTTATCATATATGGAAGGCCCGAAATTGTCAAGTTTTTGAGGGCTTGAACTTTCTTTGAAGATCTTGTGTTTCTTAAGATCCGAGAAAGATGTATACAAGGTTGTATTTAACCATTTCTCGGTTGAACTGGTTGATTTTTAGTTCTCTTTTGTTAGGGCTTTTTTATTTTTATTATTTTTAGCCCGTGTGTGGGCTTTTTCTTTGTTTTCTTGGGGTGTAACATGTAATAAACGATTATTAGTGGAATCCCCCTAAAATCCCCGCTTCATGGCCTCCCTTTCTTAAGCATTCGATGGTGGGTGATCTCTTACTTATGCTTGCGCTTTGTATGGTCTGCTCTTCTTCGCTTTCTGTTTATCCAAGTCGATCGAACACCAGGTGGATTGTTGAGTGTGGTTTTGAACTTGTTCCCAAACCACCCGAACCATCCTCCCGGTGATGTTGCTCTTGGCTTTGATCGCTTGTGTTATGGGGTATGCCCCATCTTTCTTTGTGTATTTTTCTTGTAAAGCTCTCGCCACCCTTATTCAAGTTGCAATCGGGAGCTTAGGTCGGGACTGCCTACTCCTTTTTGTTCACTTGAATAATTGGTTGGGGCTTCTTATTCTGTTTTTAGTAAACCTCTGTTGAGGTTTGTTAGGTTGCTATTTCATGTGATCCAATTTTTTTGGACAATAGGATGTTTAGTTCTCATTGTGTTAGTGGACCTGTCCATTTAACATTTGATCCAAAACTGGGGTATGCCCCTTTTAATTTGTAATATTTTACAATCCTTTTTGAATGAACTAGCAGTCCACCCGTGCGATGCACGGATAATTTTAATATTTTAATTAATTGAAATGTAAAGATAAATATAGATGAAAACTACAAAATATGAATAGAAGAAATTACTGACACATGACGAAAATTATGTCAATATACACTACATAACTTACTAGACATAAAAACCCAACAAATTGTGTTGGACCAGAAAACACTGATACTTGAAACAATGAAAAAAATAAGAATATAACATTTTTTTATAATGATTTATTGAGGAATTTCATCTAAATGCATTTTCTTATTACCATCATTAAAAGTGTCATGCGAATCTTCATCATTCGTTGAATCAATAAATTTAGAGACACTCGGCCTTAATCGAAGAAAATCTACACGGGTTAGAAACATAGGCCCAAACGAAAAAAAGATATTGCACTTCACATCCACCCAAATCGACACAAAGACTCGCGTTTTAATCAGCCAAATTAAAATCAAAACCCTTATTCTTAAAAGCAACACACACAAAAATCACTCTCTGCATTCATTTCTCCAACTATAATAGATCAAACAATTCGTGTTATTATTTTATTTTTATGGTTTCTTCGTGCAAGAAAACTTCAGATCTATGTCCATTTCTAACAGGTAGGACTCTTCTTTGGTTAGGGTTCTTTAGGGTAAAAAAATATCGCATGAGTAATTTTGTTTTTGTAATGTGTCTTGTCTATGTATATGTTCTTTTCTAAAATATCTCAACTTATTTCGATTTTTAAGAATTTTGTAAGGCTATAAATATCAAATTGAAATTATTTTCTTTGGTTCTGGGTCAATTTGATTTTCAGGGTTTATATCGCATAAAAAACCCTAATATTTATATATTTATATTATTTTCACATATATATGTATATATATAATTTCCTTATATATCTGATAGTTATTCGGTCTGTAGGGTTCGTTTAAGGCAAATACTCCAAAAACATGTTTTTCTAATGTTTCTGCCTAAATTTTGGGTTTTCGTGTTTTTCCGGTCATATTTTGTTTAGATGAGTATTTAAATTTTCTATTCTACATAATTGATGTATATTTTTGCGTTTGATATTTTAAATCACAACAGAGGTAATAAATTATTGCTTTTGGGGAATTGTTTTTTATTCTCAACATGTACCTCTTCAACTTAACTTTAGCATCACATGTGCAAAGCGCATTGATAAGGTCAATGCTGCCAGAGTTGTTAATGGTGTTTTTGCCCTATCTTATCTTGTAAACTATTTCTGTTCCTACTCAGTTATGTAGAATACAATTAATAAATTTGTTATGAACCTTAAAACTAATTAAGCTCAAGAAAAGACGAAAGTTATTGGTGTCCGATTGTCCATCTTAAATTGGGACATAAATCATATGCCAAATGCTTTCAGCTACTGGAGTTGGTAGAGTTGCAATATATAGTATAAAAGGAAATTATGACTTCATACTTTTAAGTGCTTCTACCATAAGATAATTGAACCTTTTTCTGTTATTGGTTGTTTGTTAATGTTATTTTTGTTGGAAAATATTGATGAAGTTCAAAAACAAACGGATCCATTCCTGAGGCATGCGAAATTAGCACTGTCCTTAAGGATTTATTTGTGTAATCCCCCAGGATTCAACAGGTTTTTTGAACAACAAAATTAAACAAAATTGTAACCCAACACCGATGTTATGAATGTTAGAGTTGAGAAGAAAAATGAGCAGACCATTTTTTGGTAATCTGATTTCTCTCTACCTTTATACAAATGTGAGGTGTATTTTAATATACCTTGAGCCAAACAATTTTCCCATTAATATTAAAAGTTGTACCACATTTTTTTTGTAGTCTAGCCATAGGATAAGGCAATTAAAATCAATATGTCTTCCACTAACCAAAAGGTGTAGGAATCTTTTAGTATAATATGTCAAAATAAACCAGAAAACTAAATGGTAGTCGGAATGTAAATCTTTTAAAACACCATATTATACAACAATCCCCCACATGTTTTAAAAGATTTATAAAGAATAATAAGGAATGATTTGTTGGGTTACAAAAATGAGTGTAGAATGCATCGAATCTGGTGTCTTTTGGACTATGAACCAGACCTAGAATGATAAGATTTAAAGTAGAGAGTATTGGTGAAGCTGTAGCTTCTATGAACCAATAACTCTTTATTGTAAGTTAAAATCTTACCAGTCACATTACACTCTCTCAAGATTTTGTTGTTCAATGCGGGTTTGCGCTAATAGGCCATGCGCGTGCCTGGTATTCATGAGTGCTCTAGAGATATGCCAAATTCTCATAGGAGCGGCCTCACTCCACACTCATATAGGTGAATTTCATCAAGTATATTTTGCAAGTAAATATACCACCCTTAAGAGATATGAAATTCATTAAGAGTTTATCAGCTCATCCCTCTATACTTGCATTCTAGCACTTCTCACACCATAGGAATGGACAATCAATTGTTGTACTAGCAGAATTAACAAGTGACTTGTTATTACCCATATGAGCCTCATTCATGGGATCTCCAATCACAGAAGTTGGGTTTCTATCACTGTTAACTTCTTGAATCGGCTTAAGTCTCATTCCCCTCGATCTTTCATCAATTAATTTTCTTCCCAAAAGTTTAGTCAGATGATTGGCCAAATTCACTTCTGACTTCACATAATCAATGGATTCTACTCCATCTTTCAACAGTTGTTTGATCAAACCACATCTCAGACGAGTATGTCTGTTTTTATCATTAATTATTTCAATTTTCGCAATTGCAATTGCTACTTAACAATCACAATGCCCAGACACTGAAGGTGTTGGTAACCAACAAAATATTTACTGAGTAGTTTTTTTTTATATATATTTATTTTACTACTCAGTCTCATTGCCAGCTTAACTCCAAAGCAACACACACAAACTCCATAGTAGATTTAGCTATGCTAGTTTGTTTAGTTGACTTCCAAATAATTTCACCCCCACCAAAGGTGAATATATAACCACTAGCGGATTTATCTCATCTGAATCAGAGATTCAGTTATCATCTCCAATCACTCTAATACAGAGTGAAAATCCACTATAAAGAATACTATAATTCATGGTATCTCTCAAGTATTTCATTAGTCTGACTAAAACAGTCCAATGATCACTGTTGGGATTATATGCATATATGCTCAATCAATACACAACACAAGTTATGTCAACGTGAAAATTCATCAAATGCAACAGACTCCCAATAATCTATGCATACTCAGATTGAGCCACATGATCAATAATATTTTCCTTTAATTGAGTATTGACATCATAAGAAGTACTCACAGGTTTGACATTGAACAGACCAAACTTCTTAACTCACAGTTTTGACATAGAAATGTCCAAACTTCCTTAAGAAGTTTCTCAACATAATGTTCTTGAGTTAACATTATGATAGCATCATTTCTTATGATTTTAGCACTCAATATCACACTTGCTTCGCCCACATCCCTCACATAAAATTTAGAAGCAAGTAACTCTTTAGTTTTATATATCAAATAAATTTTAGTACCAAATGTGAGCATGTAATCCACATAAAAAATTTATTACATACTCAAAGATCATCAAATTTTGTATAAGCACATATATTTATTTCAACAGAAGTAAAATCATCAAACAATAAAATTTTGATTTGGCACCCCCACATTTTTAAATATTTAAGGCTAGGGATATATCAATATCTTAATGAGCTCATTCTCACTAAGCATATAGTATAACAATTTGTACAAAGTACCATAGTCCCATTTTGCATATTTGGGCCAAAAATAAATGACAGTGATTTTTCATTTCATGGTAACACATATTAACACTAATAACAAATATGATGACCTCCAAGTTGCTATTTGTCACACAATGAGGGCAAATCAACGAATTTCATATGAAGCCAAATATGATTTTCTTCTCTTCTTAGAGGTGAATCTATATTAAGATAATTTCAAGCTTCAATAGCACACAATTTTTCAGTCTTAATTTAAGCTTGGTAGTTGGCAAAAGTATTCACATCCCTTCTCAATGATGTATGTTGAAATTCCGATTTTATCAATAAAAAAGTGTTCCAGTAAAAATAGAGATGGTTACACAGTCCAAAACAAGAAAAATCTTCACAGCACATACACACATACGTCCAAACTTAAAACAATTTGGACAAGAAAAATCTTCACACAATACACACATACGTCCAATATGTTAAGCACCACATATTTTATGTATATAAGACATAAAATACAAATCAATCACACTACACTTGCAGAAACACCCTAATCATGAGACTTGAAAATCATTTAATAAAAAGGGAAGTTGATAATTGTGATTAAAAACAGGATGCTTGCAAATGCTTAATCGGTCCCCACTCAAGAAGTTAGTCATTATTGGATTTGAGAAAGCTATACTCCACTTACAGTAATCTTTACCTTGTGACATAGTTTTGTTTTCTTAAATAATTCAGCATTTCACCAATTTCCATAGGAATAAGAGCCAACACACCAAAAATAAAACACATCTCAAACCTTCATCAACAGTATGAAAGCAAAAGGGAAAAATCAAGGGAAATACCAGAATGCAGGTTGCAGACGCCGTTCAAGCAGTCATCAAACACCACCAATACGACGCCGTTCAAGCAACCGAGACATTTCTCGATGAGCCTGCTCCACCATCGGTCGTCCTTGTCACGCTCCGCCGCCATGATTAAGGATGCTAACGATCCGGGTCAGGACCCAAGGACTTGCCGGGTCGAACTCGCCGGCGATGAAATGGAAGAAAATCTGCTCCGGACAGGACGCGTGGCGGAGAATTGAGTGGACCGCCGCCATTGAGCCCCTCAGGTACTCGGAGTCGAGGGTCATCACCATGTGGACAAGCGATGGGTCGCCGTAAGATGACTTCATCGACGGGCACTCGACGCCGTTGCGGTAGTTCGTTAACCCGCCGCCGACCGCTCTAGAAGTTTGTGGAAGGAAAACGTCGGCCACCGGATTGTAATCGCCATCGAGTCCAATACACAAGGCATTATAGAAGTTGGATAAAGGATCCTGCAACATGACATAACCTTCTCTTTTACGATCATGGCAATACTGAACTAAAAATTGCTTCACACTGCTTATGCTTTCCTGGCAAAAATCAAACATATGGTACTCATGATTTTGAGAAGACATATTATTACTATTATATTTTTCCAGAACCGCGTGGCTGATTAGTCCTAATCTGCCATGAACATCAAGCTTCAGAACTTGAGTACCATTAATATTTTTGTTCGAACTCCAAATAATAAATCCTTAGATTGTTGGAAAATATTGATGAAGTTCGAAAATAAACGGATCCATTCCTGAGGCGTGCGAAATTAGCACTGTCCTTAAGGATTTATTTGTGTAATCCCCCAGGATTCAACAGGTTTTTTGAACAACAAAATTAAACAAAATTATAACCCAACACCGATGGTATGAATGTTAGAGTTGAGAAGAAAAATGAGCAGACCATTTTTTGGTAATCTGATTTCTCTCTACCTTTATACACATGTGAGGTGTATTTTAATATACCTTGAGCCAAACAATTTTCCCATTAATATTAAAAGTTGTACCACATTTTTTTTGTAGTCTAGCCATAGGATAAGGCAATTAAAATCAATATGTCTTCCACTAACCAAAAGGTGTAGGAATCTTTTAGTATAATATGTCAAAATAAACCAGAAAACTAAATGGTAGTGGGAATGTAAATCTTTTAAAACACCATATTATACAACAATTTTTAAATATATTTCCTTTGAATTCAATATTACTTGTAGTATGTTTTTCCAGATTAGGATATAGCATTATCATTTTTTTTTACATTTTGAGCTACCTCAGTACAATTACTTTGAAATCTGTGGAATCTCAAGGTTATGATGTTGATGGAAAATTTTGATCATTTGCACAATTCCTGAAGAAAGGGTTAGGAAATTGAAAAATTTGGAAACGGAAGTTTAATTCCGTCAAACACATATGAGCACAAGTAGGGATGTCAACGGGGTGGGGCGGGGGAGCGATCCCCATCCCCGTCCCCGCGAGACAAACGGGAAAAATTTCCCCCATCCTCGTCCCCGCAGGAATTCTCCGCACCCCGTTTTAATTTTTCTTTTTTTGCAAAAATTTAAGTTTTTTTTATAAAAATATTCATTTTTAATATTAATAAATTATATAAAAAACTAATAAACCACTCATTAACAAAATAAATGAAATATTTTTTCATTTTTCATATTTAATGTGGATATATTTATAATATATTATATATATTATATATTTAATATGCGGTTCCCCGCGAGGAACGGGGCGGGGAGTATGATCCCCGTCCCTGCCCCATCCCCGTCCCCATGGGGGAAAATTTCGGGGAATCCCCGCCCCATTCGGGGCGGATCCCCAAGGGGAATGGGTATTCGGCCCCACTACCATCTCTAAGCACAAGCAGGAAATCAACACTACAATGTGTCAGTAGTATTTCCCAGCGAATTTGCATACCAACCTTGCCTGTAATGAAGGTGAACAGATTAACTGTTGGCGCAAAAATAAAGCATGGAGGAGAGTGCGGAAACAAATATATATTTGCACATGTTAAATGTATTATCAGGTATTATTTTAATGTATATGGACAACTGAATAATATAACATATATTCTATATGATGTCATCTTTGCACTACTTATGTTCATGAAATCAATATATTTTTTTGCTCATAGATGCTTCACATATCTGAACATCAAACATATTCAGATTGATCAGACAATAGAATCTAAAGACAACGAATGCTAAGATAAGTAGCATAGAATTGTTTATTTTTACTGAGTCAACATTGACTGATATAAATATAATTACTTGTTTAATAATTTTCGTTCTTTCATTATCATCTAAAGGTACCGTTGGAGCTACAATGTTGGACACTATTTGGTCTGTCTAATTGGTAAGAAAGTGCTAATTTTTTAACATCCTCTTATATTATATAGTACATATATAGATAGAAAAATTTATGTTTTTTTCACATTTTCTAGTGAACTATTTATATATCTTTTTTCTGTTAACTATTCAAACTAAGGGGAACATAAGTTAATATGAACTTAACAATTGTTGGAGATGAGTGTAGATTTTGCGATCTTCATATTGTCTCTTGTTATCACTATAACCACATTTGCTCACTGGTGATGATTAGTGATTTACACTGATGTCATTGCCTTTCTAACCAATCCTTATTCTTTTTCTTGTTCAATAATTCAGTAGTTATTTTTTATGTTATTTATGTTATATTTATGAATTGAAAACAATGTTATAAACAAAATAAAATTTACATACCTTTGAAACAGGGCCTTTATTGGACGTCTTTAAGGGAGTAGTAACCTCTTCCTCAGACTAATGCAGCTACATAAAAAGAAAAAAACTGACATTAAAACATAAATCATACCCGATCATCATCGCATAGGTCTGCACTCTCACTTTAAAAACATATTTGACCCTTAACTCTCAAGCTATGATGCACAATATCTACATTTAAATTCATGTAGGATTGGTTGAATTTTCTCGATTTGTTGACTATTGTTGCATAATGCCTGAATCCCTGTTCAAAACATAAGTATTGGGCTGAAGAATTTAAATGATTTTTTTATGAACTAAACAAAAATACAGATTATAAAAAAAAATACCTCACTGTCTTGAAATGTGCATTCTAGACTATAAATTGTTGAGTTGGCTCCATATGAGTCAACACAGTAAGCTCTTATTAGTAGTAGTTTCAATTTCCACTGCAGTTTTGTTGGATAAATCTTTTCTTGTTAAACTGAATAAGCTGGCCATTCTCCGGATTTCTGTTTTTTTGTTCAGATATCGGGTGTTTATATCAAATATGTTGGCTAGTGTTTTGACTCAGAAAGAGTAAGTTATGAAAGATTGATGGTTCAATTTATATTGGTTTGTATATTGCACTCTTAATGGAGCATCTTATATTTCCAACGCATTATTATTTCAATTGTTGTATTTGACAGAGAATTAATAGTACAAGCTGGTTTTAAATATTTTTGACATTTTGTTTTCAATTCATTTAACCATTGTAAATGATTGCACTGTTTTTTTTTTTGACAACTGATTACACTCTATTCAATATATGGAAAATTAATATTTTATTTCAATTGTTTTTTGTTTGACAACTGATTACACTCTATTTCAATTCAATGATCCTATTTATTCAATGAGTCATTTATACGCCCAATGGAACCGGATTTAATAGCACACATAGGTTCGGTTTTTTCTATGCAGACAAATCAAGAAACATATTTCCAATATAGTCATTAAACCTTAACGTGATTACAAAGAAACAAACAAATTAAATGTCAGTCATTACTACCCGAAAAAGAAATACCAACAAACAAATTAAAGACATACATTATTACCTGAAAAAGAAATATTAAAAGTTGTTGGCAATATAATCAGATAACTTCCAGATTTGGAAACTGCATTTTGGCGGGAAATTGCCATATATAGAGGCTATCTTGTTTTTATATATTATATAGATTTTTCACATTTTCATCGAAAAAAAAAAAAAACTTTTTGCACATGTAATTTATCTTTTTTATCTTTTAAAATAAAATTTCATCAAGCTAGCACGTGAGTTGCACATTCAGCCGGAGGTCTCCCGTCTCCGGCTTTTTCCCCAAATCCACTTCTTTCTTTCAATTCCATTCACCATTTTCGTTCGCTCCTAAATACACAGACTCCCTTTCGTCCCCGCCAGTCAGTTTCTGTGAGGCATGTCTGCATAATACATAAGCTATTACAGAAGATAGGAATTGAAATTAATGGCGGGTCCTTCACTGATGGACTCCTTATTCCAGCGTTCCGTAGATGATATAATCAAAGGCATTCGCCTAAGCCCACCAGGCACCGAATCTACCTTCATCGCCAAATCACTCGATGAGATCCGTCGCGAGATCAAATCAACAGACCCCCAAACGAAGGCCACCGCCCTCCACAAACTCACGTACCTCCACTCCCTCCACGGAGCCGACATGTCGTGGGCCGCCTTCCACTCCGTCGAGCTCTCATCTTCTTCCGCCCACTCTCACAAACGCATCGCTTTCCTGGCCGCCTCTCTCTCCTTCAACCCTTCCACCACCGAGGTTATTCTTCTCCTCACTCACCAGCTTCGCAAGGATCTTTCCTCTTCCAATGTTCATGAAGTTAGTCTCGCTCTCTCTACTCTCTCATCCATTTGTAACCCTGATTTGGCCCGTGATTTGACGCCCGAGTTGTTTACTTTGCTCAGTAGTAGTAAAATTTTTGTACGAAAGAAAGCGATCGCAGCGGTTTTGAGGGTTTTTGAGCAGTACCCGGATGCCGTTCTTGTTTGTTTTAAAAGAGTCGTGGAAAATCTTGAGAACGGTGACATGGGGGTTTTGTCCGCAGTTGTGGGGTTGTTTTGTGAGCTCACTGAGAAAGATCCCAAATCCTATTTGCCCTTGGCTCCCGAGTTTTATAAGATTTTGGTGGACTGCAGAAATAACTGGGTTCTGATTAAAGTAATAAAGATTTTTGCTAAGTTGGCTCCCCTGGAGCCAAGGTTGGGTAAGAGGGTGGTGGAGCCTATTTGTGAGCATATGGGGAGGACGGGAGCTAAATCATTGGCGTTTGAGTGCGTGAGGACGATTGTAACTAGCTTGAGTGATCATGATTCTGCAGTGAAGCTTGCAGTTGGGAAGCTACGGGAGTTTTTATTAGATGATGATCCGAATCTTAAATATCTTGGGCTGCAAGCACTGGCCATTGTTGCACGGACGAATATGTGGGCTGTTTTGGAGAACAAGGAGTTGGTGGTTAAGGCCTTGAGCGATGTGGATGTAAATATTAAACTTGAAGCCTTGCGGCTTGTGATGTGTATGGTCTCTGAAGATAACATAATGGAAATTTGTAGGATTTTGATCAGTCATGCGCTCAAGTCTGACCCAGAATTTTGTAATGAGATTCTGGATTTCATCTTGTTGACTTGTGGGAGGAATTTTTATGAGGTAATTTTTGATTTTGATTGGTATGTGTCCTTTCTTGGGGAAATGGCAAGGATTCCACATTGTCAGAAGGGGAGCGAAATTGAGTCCCAACTTGTTGATATTGGTATGAGGGTTAAGGATGCTAGACTTCAGCTTGTTCATGTCGCTCGTGACCTGGTGATTGATCCTGCATTACTTGGTAATCCATTTATACATGGAGTTCTCGCTGCTGCGGCCTGGGTTTCAGGAGAGTATATCGAGCTTTCGAGAAACCCGTTTGAGATCATGGAAGCACTGTTACAGCCTCGGACTAGTCTTCTTACTCCATCAGTAAGAGCTGTATATATCCAATCTGCATTTAAAGTAATCATATTCTGTCTAAATTCGTATCTCAAGTTAAATGGAGATGATCCCTCATATCCCTCTGAGTCGACATATTCAGACGTTAAAAGTGATTATCCGGGAAGGTTTGAAACAGTAGCAAGTCAACTATTATCTGATACTGAACCAGATAATCCGAATATGGTTGTTAAACATGGCCAAAAACCATCAGTTTCTTCAAAAATGCACCACCTTACACTAGAGTCTCTCGTGGCCCTAGTAAATCTTGTTGAAACTAATTTGGGGCCCTTGGCCGGGAGCAATGAAGTAGAAGTGCAGGAGAGGGCAAGTAATGTCCTAGGATTGATTAAGTTGATAAAACCAAAATTACTTGGTTGTCTGGACACGAGGGAAGGAGATAAAGCGAATGGAGAACTAAAAGCTTCTGAAATGGTAGAGCTGATTTTTGGTGCATTTTCGGAGGATCTTGGTCCAGTTTCACTTAATGCCCAAGAGAGGGTACCCGTACCTGATGGATTGGTGCTCAAAGAAAATCTTCGTGACTTGGAAGAAATCTGTGGTGATATTGAGTTGCCATTATCAACTTCATTTTCCCTTGTCAAACTTCAAACGATGGATGCCACTAGCAATTTGGAACACCATAGTAAGGAAGAATTTGAACCATCAACCGAGTCCACGTCTTTACTTGCAGAGCATAGGAAGCGGCATGGCCTATATTACCTTCCTGCAGAAAATGCAGGGATAATATCCAATGATTACCCACCTGCTCATGACCCTAAAGATAAGGCTAGTGATGAGACTGAAGATCTTGTGAAGTTAACAGAACAGTCACTTGTCATTAAGAAAAAGCCAAATCAAGCTAAGTCTAGGCCCGTGGTTGTGAAATTGGATGATGGGGAAGGATTTAAGGTTGCAGCCAAGGCACCTGAGTTCAAGGCTGATCTAATTTCAGGTGCTGTGCAAGAAGTGCTTTTAGGCAATGAAGCTACTACATCATCATCAAGAAGAAAATCATCTAAAAAATCAAGTAAGCGAAGGGAGATGGATGAATCAAATGTTGGCGTACCTGAATCAAAAAACGAAATTGTGAAGGCTGATATGCCTGAGATTGGTTTTTCTAGTTCTGGAAGAAGAAAACACCATGGTCATGGTAAAGAGAGAAAACATCGAAGTTCTGGGAAGGATAAAGTACATGATCACAAAGACAAGCAGAAGAGCGAACATGGACATGGTAAGCACAAGTCTCGACAAAGAGCAGATGGGGCATTGGCAGCTCAATCACCAGTCATCCCAGATTTTCTTTTATAGCCAGATTTAGCAAGTGTCAAGACCTCCAGGAATATTACACCCCCTTCATGTCCAAAATATTAAGGTCAGTAATCAATATTTACTTTTTCCCTACTGGATTTGTTTGTAATACATTCTTTTGATTTACATGACACATTTGGAAAATAATAAATTAAGACAGGTTTTTTGGATATTTTTGCTTTTCCCTGCTTGTGAGATGACGTGTTTTTACTATTTGTGATCTTACTATGCATAAGAACTGAATCAACCTATTAGCAAACTAGTGAAAATTCCAGAGGGAGAAAAAATTCACTTGAATATTACGTGGCAGTATGTGGTGAAGAATTCCGGCAGTGTTGTATTATATGTATTTTAGAGTTGTGATCATTGGTGTAGAAAAGAATCATCTGTAGACTGTAATGGTGGTGGATTTTGTTAAGTTTATATAGGTGTTTTTGCCACCTTCACTCATGACAGAATCCCATTGGGAGACTGATGATTCATGCATGAAGTGCTGTAAACAAGTTTTTTGGGCCTCCAACTCTTATCAGAAGTTCAGAATCTAACATTCCACACCATTCCCCTTGTTTTAGTGTATCAATAGAATTCAACTGTAGTTGAATAAAAGATCTTTCTCCTGTGATCTGTTTCTATAAAATCTCTCATCTCTATCAAAGAGAAGAATATATGAGAACTGGTGAAGTTCGGTTTTAGCGATGATTGTGTTGCAGTTACATGTTGGCCGCAGTAGAGTACATGTCAGTCTGTGCCTGGCGCCTTAAATTTTGCTTGATTTCGAGTGTCCTGGAGAAGTCTTAAATGCATTGTAAGGAGGAATTCACTATAGTTGTTTTGTTTGCTTTCACTTTCTTTTTCTGGGTTGACTGCTGGGGAGTGGAGGATAAAATCTCAGTTGGATTTCAAGGGTTAGCTTCGACTTGGTTACACTTACATGGTGTTGGTACTAATGTTTCACAAAAGCGTATGTGGGGGCATATGCTCTGGTATTTGAGGCCTACGCCTAACTCTGATAAGCTACCTTAATTAAGGATTTGTGCTTCAAATTAATGGGCACGTGGTCCATATCAGTGAATTTAAATTATTTTTTTCTCTACAAAAAATCACATGAATTCATGATAAACAAAGTTTTAAATTCAAATTACTAATCCAAGAACATATCAGTGAAAAATTAAGAAAATTTTGTAGTAAACAAATTTTACGTTTTAATTTTCTCTAGATTGATTTTTTACTTTTCTTTTCCATAACTATACTCAAGTTTCATGTTGGTTATAGGAGGATTTCTGACCTATTCGTCCTAGTATCATAGGCGACTGAACGAGTCCCTGGGTTTATTCTCTAGACTAGTTATTTATGTAGTGTTCTATTTATCTAGTCTTCATTTTACTCTAACCAGTAACCATGCATAATCAAACATGTATTTTTTAATAAAATATTAATATATATAATTTCATGTGTTATGATTCTTTTGAGAAACATTCATCTATTTCATTGTATTGTTACTGAGATAATAATTTTTTTGGTACTTTTTAATTATCTCAAGATCTCTCGATATGTTATGACCTTCCCGCTCAATTTTATTTCATAATCTTGCTCCTTCTAGTTTTCTAGTTTGTTAGCTTCCTTTTTAATACGATTTTCATATTTCTGTATATTCTAAAAATTACGCGCTAGCCAGACCATGTGGGCTCCCCCATCCAACGCCGTCAATCATCCTAATGTCCAATCCATCTCACTAAAAAAATTTGGACATGGAAATCAAGCACTTTCTTGCATTGAACATTTTGTCTCTATGTTACGGTAGATTTATTTTAGGATAGGATGGCTTAAGTTTAATTGATGAGTTACGGAGTGACTCAAACATCTTTGATGTGCCTATTAAATTCATTATCAATTATAAATTGGACACCATCCTTTACGCTTGCCCAAGTGTTGAATGTTCAACAATAATACCTCATATGTCCAGAAGAGTGGAAGTGTGGAACTAAAACCGTTTAGGATTTACTTGGTTGAAAAAGGGAAAAAAGAACGAAGGTTTTAGTTATACTTAAATGCTGCTGTCTGATTGGAGGTTCAAACAGATGGATTAAAGCAGAATGGGCCAGAGGAAAAAGCGAATCTGAAACATATGAGACTGGAAAGCTTGCTAACTATGACGAGACTTCCGACTTCAGTAGACGTTTCATCGCCCTCCCTTTTAGTTAGAAATTAGAATAACCACACACTCCTGCCGTCTGGAATTTGAATTGAGACCTCCCTTGCAAATTATATGAAAATTATCATTTCCCTTCTTTTTTAAGTGATGATGGAAAATGCTCATGTCTTCACTAAATTTGTATGATTTTTTGCGATTTGCCCTTGTGGTGTTGTGTAATGTTGTTGACACATACCCTTTCATGGACAGGGGATAACTGTAATTTATAAAATTTGAAGGGTACTTTTGTAAGTTAGTGAGGGACGAATAGAAATGGCTCCAATAGGAGTGTGCTTGTAATTTAGAAAATGTAAAAGGGTATCATAGAAACTTTTCCTTCGCTCTTCGGATATCATAACTTAATGATTTTGATAAGTGACTATATTTTTGGCTAGCTTACATATTGTTTGTCAAGATCTATGTTCAACCATTGTGAAGAGATGTATAGGAGCATAAAGTGGTCAAAATTGATATGTATTTCATTGTATTAAATTGTAATTACATACACAATATGTGTTGTAATATGTTGAAATTTTGTACCAATTTATAATTTTCAGATGTAGGACAACAAAATTTTAGTAATGTATTCATCATCTTAAACATATATTCAAGCTATTGAAACCCATTTAAAGGAATCATATGAAGTTAAATTTTGGTTTAAACAAATATCACATGTACATTGATCTCCCTTGCAACTTATTGATATGACAACTTCCTCCCTTATAACATTATTAACCCGAAGTGATTCCTGGAAAAATGTCTTAGCCATCACCCTAGGATGAAGTTACCTCAGGTTGATACAGGTATGCCTTGGAAATTTCCATTTTGTGGTATGAGGGACCAACTCTTTTATTGCCTCAATCAGTCCCTACAAAAATACATTTATCACATACTCACCATGGTTATCTGTATGAATATATATATATATATATATCTATTTAACAGTATATCTAGTGTGATAACATTACGTACACATCCCTAGCACCACATGCTCAAGTTTCTCCACAATATTGAATCATTAGGTCAACATCGAACAATATGTATGAACAATCCACATATATCTTCCAACATTACATACAAACCCAGGTGAAAATAAAAATTACTACGTAAAATTACAGAGCATTATGCTTGAATGAAACTTTTACAGCTTGTTTCACTGGTTCAGAAACTAAAAGTATTTTCTCGACTGAGCAAAATCACTATACAAAATTGATTCCCATACTCATTTAATTGCATTATTTCACATATTTTAAGGTCAAACCTTGAAATACCCCCTTTAGAAAAACTAAATAATTTTGAACATTACCCTGATCACAATAAACGTTTTGAGTTTTTCATGTTTCACTGGAACATTTGAATCCTAAGTACTTCAAGAAATAATGTGATGAGAGTTGGTGATCGAGATGAGAATGTGTATACCTTGTCCAAAAGACTTGGCCCGAGCTTCGGTGATGACACTCCTTGCAGCTCCTTTTCCATGGAATAGGACGGTGTTGGAGCTACCCAAGAGAACGTGGTGGTTGTTTGGCAAGGAGATAAGACAGAAGCAGAAGCGCATGGGCGTCAAAATAAGTTTCTGCTACTAAGACAGTAAACAAAAAAATGGAGTTTTATAATGCATGTTTTTCTTTTTATTTTCCCCTGAATTGTGCCTGTGGGTGTTTGAGTTCACTAGTTCTGATCTTTGACTGAGGTCGGGGTCTATGTAATTTTCATTTTTGGAGGGAGAAGCATGTACTTACCCTAATTAAGTGGGGAGGGCGGCGGTGTAATTAATTCTTCTGTAACTGCTTCCTTTTTGCTGGCAATGGAGGTTGTGTAATGTCCTTGTAGTGTTTCCTTATTATTTTCCTATTAGGATTAGAGTTATTCAGGTTTGAAAATACATTTAGTAAGAGAAATTGATTTTACTATCATCTTCTTTTTGGTAAGTTTCACAATTCTAATGGCAGACTCTATTAACTTTGTTATTACAAAGATTCTTGGGAGATAAGGTTTGAATACTACTATACAGATATTCAAAGCCCAATCGTTCCTCTAATCTTCTTATTCCTGTTTTTGAAAATCTTCCAGCTTTATTTTATTTGCCGTACAATCTTGAATTTTAATTTATGATCCTGCATTGCTAAGGACTGGAAAGAATCTTTGCCTAGGAAAAGCAACATACGTAGACTCAACGTAACTTCTTTCCGTATGGCCCTTTTCTTGAATAGGGACTCTGTTTATGTGTTGGAGCTTTAGGTGGAAGTACGTTCACCCAATTTCGCATTCCACGTGGTTATACCTTCTATAACTCTGTTACTATTTAGGAGAAACAATATATAGTTTGTTGATCCTTTGTGATTCTGGGTATAATAATGCATTCTGTTGTGGTGCTTCTACCTTCTGCCTCCATCCCTTGGTTGTGTCTGCGGTTATTTCTTATCCTTCTTGAAGAAAATAAGAGAATTTCTCTATTGTTTCTTTGTCTGATGATACAATATTAGTGCCTTCTTATACATGTTTCCTACCTAATAAAAAAGGAAAAGAAAAACTGATTACCTATCAAATCCCTTAAAATTAGAGATTTCCATAATCGAATCCCCTAATTATAGGAAACTGAATAATACCAAACATCCATAATCTACTCCCCAAATTATAGGAAACTGAATAATACCAAATATACAATATCAAACATAGATTCAGAACAATCATAATTTTCAACACCCGCCCTCAAGCTTGGTTGTAAATATTGATTAAACCAAGCTTGGACTTCAAATCTTCAAACGTGATTCTTGAAAGAGCCTTTGTGAGAATATCAGCTGTTTGAAGACGTGTTGGAATGTAGACCAAAGTGATTATTCCTTCCTCTATCTTCTCCTTGATAAAATGTCGATCTATCTCCACGTGCTTTGTGCGATCATGATGGACTGGATTTTTTGCAATGCTTATAGCAGCTTGATTGTCACAGTACATCTTCATAGGAGTTTCAAAAGGAATTTTCAATTCCATTAAAACCCTTTTTAACCACATTCCCTCGCATATTCCATGAGCCATAGCCCTAAATTCTGCTTCTGCACTACTTCTTGCAACAACAGACTGCTCTTTGCTTCTCCAGGTCACAAGATTACCCCACACAAAGGTACAATAACCAGAAGTGGACCTACGATCAGTTGCACATCCTGCCCAATCTGCGTCTGCATAGATTTCAACACTTCTTTTGGTAGTTTTTGTAAAGTAGAGTCCTTCTCCAGGAGTCATCTTAAGGTACCTTAGAATTCTATAAATTGCTGTCATATGGTCTTCATTAGGATTGTTCATGAACTGACTTACATAGCTAACAACAAACCCAATATCTGGTCTTGTGTGAGAAAGATAGATAAGTTTTCCAACCAGTCGTTGATACCTCCCTTTGTCCACTGGAGTACTATTATTGACAACACCAAGCTTGACATTAGAGTCCACAGGTGTATCAGCTGGTTTGCATCCAAGCATGCCGGTTTCCTTTAGCAAATCCAAAACATACTTTCTTTGAGAGAGGACTATTCCTTTCCTTGATCGTGCAATCTCCATTCCTAGAAAATATTTAAGATTTCCCATGTCTTTGATTTCAAACTCCTTGGCCAACGATTCTTTAAGTCTTCCGAGCTCCTCTTCGTGATTTCCCGTTAAAATAATATCGTCGACATAGACAATAACAATTGCAATCTTCCCACCAGGAGTATGTTTAACAAATAAAGTATGATCAGATTGGCACTGTGAATAACCATACCGTTTAACAGCTTTAGAAAATCGATCAAACCAGGCACGTGGCGATTGCTTGAGGCCATATAATGATTTTCTGAGCTTGCAAACTTTGCTTATGTTCTCTTTTGTCTCAAAACCGGCAGGAATATCCATATATACCTCCTCTTCCAAGTCTCCATTGAGAAATGCATTTTGATGTCAAGTTGATGAAGAAGCCAATCTTGATTCACTGCCAATGAGAGTAATACTCTAATTGTGTTCAGTTTTGCAACAGGTGCGAAAGTCTCTTGGTAATCTATTCCATATGATTGAGTAAACCCTTTCGCAACTAGTCGAGCTTTGAACCTGTCTATTCCTCCATCTGCCTTGTACTTGACTGTAAATATCCATTTACATCCAACAGTCTTTTTCCCTCTAGGTAACTCAGTGATTTCCCAGGTGCCATTTTTTTCTAGCGCTCGAATTTCTTCTTTCACTGCCATCCTCCATTCAGGATATTTGAGAGCTTCTTGAATATTGTTTGGAATCTGAACATCTGTCAAACTTGTGGTAAATGCTCGAAACCTGGGAGACAATCCATCATAAGAGATAAAATTATAGATGGGATGGTTAGTACAAGATCTCACTCCTTTTCGTTTTGCTATTGGCAAATCCAGATCATCAACCTGACTTTCACTGGAAGTAGGAAAAGTCACAGTGTTACCTGGATGGGTTTCCTTTGGTTTTGGACTTGAGAGATTCTCATAGCTATGCTCATGAAGTGTTCGTGGCTCTATATCCCTGTGATCACTCTTCTTCCTCCTTGAATAAACAATGAACTCCTTAGTGTTCTCTGGATCTTGTGGACTTTCGGGTTCAAGTTCAGGTCTATGTGTTTGAGAGGTTGGATTTATTTCCTGTGGATTTGGTTGTGGAGAGTTTAGAGGAGTTTGAGGATCTGAAATTGGGTTTTCTAACAAAGATTCATGTAGAGGACTGGTAATGTTATGATTGGGAACATAGTCAGGTGAAAGGAGGATTTGTGGACTACCTTCAATTTCCCAAAACTGATGTTCTGTTATATTCCCTCCCTGTGTATTAATGTTTGAGAAGTAGGGAACATTTTCAAAAAATGTAACATCCATAGAAATATAGAATTTCCTAGTTACAGGAGAATAACATTTGTACCCTTTCTGATTTGCCCCATAACCAACAAAGACACATTTTAAAGACCTAGGGTCGAGTTTACTTCTATTTTGAGAAGAGATGTGAACAAATGCTGAACAACCGAAGATTTTTGGTGGAATATTTGAAAAGAGTCGAGTGGATGGATAGGCTTTGAGAAGAACTTGAAGTGGGGTTTCAAATTTGAGGATCCGAGAGGGCATTCGATTAATAAGATAGGCAGCAGTGAGGACTGCCTCTCCCCAAAGGTACTTTGGAATATTAGTAGAGAACATTAAAGCCCTAGCAACCTCTAATAGATGTCGGTTTTTTCTCTCTGCTATTCCATTTTGTTGAGGAGTGTCTACACATGAACTCTGATGAACAATGCCCTCTTTTGTAAGAATCCTCCTAGAATTGAGTTTTAATAATCCCTGGCATTATCGGTTTTAAGAACTTGGACTTTGGTTTTGAATTGGGTTTGGATCATTTGATAAAATTTTTGAAGATTTGAGAAACTTCAGATTTTTCTCTCATTAGGAAAACCCAAGTGAGTCTGGTATGATCATCCACAAATGAAACAAACCACTTGGAACCAGTCACATTTTTTATCCTAGAGGCCCCCAAATATCACTGTGTATCAAAGAAAATGGTTGTGATGCTTTATACTGTTGTGGAGGATATGAAACACGGGTATGTTTTAAAACTGACAGATTTCACATTGAAATGTCTGTGAAGTTTTATGGAACAGTTTTGGAAAGAGCTTTTGAAGATACTGGAAATTAGGGTGACCAAGACGATAGTGCCATAACATAACTTCACTATCATTACTAGAATTACCAACAGAGAAAGCACCTTTACGAGACACTAATTCATGAGGTTGTCCTTCAAGAGAACTAGAGGTCTTAAGAACATAGAGTCCTGAACACAACTTGGCATTGCCAATCATCCTCCCCGTGTCCAAAACCTGAAAAACACAACCATTATGGTGAAAGTTAGCAACACAATTCTCATCTTGAGTAAGTTTGCTAATAGAGAGTAAGTTGCAATCCAAATTAGGGACCAAGAGAACATTATTCAGTGTGAGATCTTCAGAAATAGGAACAGAACCGACGCCAGCCACTTTAGAAAGAGAACCATCAGCAATCCGAACAGTAAATTTACCAGGACATTGCTTATAATTCTGCAAAACCGAGGCGTCACCAGTCATATGGTCCGAAGCCCCTGAGTCCACAATCCAAGGAACTCCAGAATCTGTTTCTACTTTCAAGGCACTCAAAAAATCAGCTTTTTGAGCAACAAACCCAGTTTTGATTGTTGTATTGGATGATGTAGATCTTTGGACTTGTTGACTCGGAATAAACATTTTCTGCAAGCTCTAGTTGCTGCCCAGTAATTTGGATTTTAAATGGGTCAGAAAAAAAATTGCAACAAAGCCAAAGAAATGAGAGAGCATGTGGCGTTGATACCATGAAGAAAATAAGAGAATTTCTCTATTGTTTCTTTGTCTGATGATACAATATTAGTGCCTTCTTATACATGTTTCCTACCTAATAAAAAAGGAAAAGAAAAACTGATTACCTATCAAATCCCTTAAAATTAGAGATTTCCATAATCGACTCCCCTAATTATAGGAAACTGAATAATACCAAACATCCATAATCTACTCCCCAAATTATAGGAAACTGAATAATACCAAATATACAATATCAAACATAGATTCAGAACAATCATAATTTTCAACATAGTTGTTTTCCCTCAAAGTTAAAAGCATGTGTCAGGATCTAATGTGGCTTCTTAGACCTATTCATCTAATCTGTCATAATTACTGCCATTATGAATTCATGCCCACCATTGTAAGCATGTTTCAGATCTAGGTATCTTAGTAAATTTATTGTTTTGACTGATTGTTGAAAGTAGCTGTAAAGAGTTTGGAGGATCTCCACCTTTGTCATGTTGCTCCTTTTTATGAAGTATTAGGGAAGCGAAAAAATGAAATGCCTGTCCATTCTTAAGGAGTTTGTTGCACAGATGAGACAGTGGGAGTATTAATGTATTATTCAAATTCATCTCTCTCTCTCTCTCTCTCTCTCTCTCTCTCTCTCTCTCTCTCTCTCTCTCTCTCTCTCTCTCTCTCTCTCTCCATATATATATGTGTGTGTGTGTGTGTGCGCGCACACGCGTGTCTGTCTTTGGGAAAAAGTTTCTTGGTTGATTTTGCTAGACGCTTTTGAGTTTTTAACTATCTATGAACAAGTGTCCATGGTAAAAATGCAAGATGAAGGGAACTGCTGAAATGAAGACCAACTCTGATGTGTTCTCTTGCATTATTACCCAAAAGACGGCTCATGTCAACTTTAATGTGGTTTTCTCCATTAGTTTACTGAGACATTTTGAAGTAGTAAAAGGAAATACTGGGTGGTGTACATACTGTTTGAGTGTTGAGAAAGAAGTATATGCCAAACCCATGCTGTATTACCGACAGTTTTGCTGGTGATAACTTACCTCAAGTGTGTTAATTATTTAGTTGGATATCTTCACTTGCCCACTTTATTGATAGATGATCTGTGTTTATAGGGATGATAGGTACAAATTCTATTCATTCTTCAATTTTAATTTACTTAGATTTTCTCTGGAACTCTATTTTGATTCTTTGAGTTGTATTACTAATTAACATGTTTAGGAGTTTGTTTCCTTCAGGTTTTCTCTTCTTCTTGTTAGGTAAATACAAATCTCAAGAGGATGTATGTAATACCTTAAAGGGAGAATTTGTAGTTTTGAAAGATAACTGGAGTTTTTGTAATTAGGCTAAACCTCATGGATAGTTTTGCAATTATCCCTTCTTCTTGAACAAAGATTAACTAAGTTTTAAGGTCTTAGGTCTGTGCTCTTTATGACTTTCGATGGATAACTTAATTTTCCTTTTAACTTATTGTAAGGTTTTGTGGCTTGAGTTTTCCAGTAACATCGTTGCTTTCTATTGAGATACTTTTTGAGTTTTCTCCTTCTTGGAGTAACATTTGTAGCTCTCAATGCAGTTTTTGATGAAGGTGTTGATGGTCCAAAATGGGGTGAACTCCTAAACAGGTGCCCTTCCAGTATTGAGGTTTGTTTGGATGGATAAGATATCAGCACTCAAAACGTAAATAGTTGATTTCAGGCTTGTACAAAAATCTACATTGCAGATGAGCATATGTTATAGATGAGACTATACGTTAGTAGCAGGTTTCATGGGGTGCCAATCTAGGGAGTTGCTTCCTCATTTAGGGCGTAGTTGTTTTATTTAATAGGTTTTTACTTTGTTTATTTTCCTTGGGTTTCTTATTTGATTTCTTTCCCTTTTTGATCTTGTGTGCATATATTGAACTATATGACTCGGTACTTCTAACAACAAATTATAGAAATGAAAACAATATTTACAAGCATAAATTACAACTTACAAGGTATGGGAACAATCCTTATTCCACAACACAAAACATATTATAACTTGAGAGTTTTGAGAAAATTAGATTATGTTGTGCCTCTGAAAAATCAAAGGATATCACCTTCAGAAGAAGATTCAGAGAAAAACCTAATTCCAGTTTTAGTAGTAGTAGTGTTGGTTGGGAGATAATTTATATTTACAAGTGGCCAATCATCAGAGTAGACTCCTTCATCAACACCATCACTGATAATGTCATATGACGACCTTACTACTAATTGCTGCTGCTGATTGGGACACTGCCCCACCACTTCTTCACCTGCATCCACCATCATCATCACAACTTATTAAATTAATTTTATGCATATCTATTTCTAAATATGTGTATGTATTGTGTGGAATAAAGATCATACAACAATATTATATTTTGATCAATGTTCTAAAAAGGGCTAGATGTTAGTCGGGCGGTAGACTGAGGCTTAGCGCCTAGGCGGGGACTAATTGGGGTTAGGTGGGACCTGGACAGAGTTAAGCAGGGCCTAATCGGAAGAATAACGTAGGCGGATAAGGGGAGTCTAGCGCCTATGCGGGGACTAATCTGAGTTAGCTAGGCGGGGATTTCTAAAACAGTAATTTGGATAAATAATCTAAGTTGATGAAACAGGGTCTTATTTATTTACTCTCTTCATATCAATGTTATGTATTTCATTTGACTAGTTAGACAGTGAGTTATAAGTAATTAAGAGGAAAACAAATTAAATTAAAGTTCGAATGGAAAAATAGTGTTGTCGTATCATTATTTTTATTGAAAAGAAAATTATGGAAAAATTAATTAAAAAAATTAACTCTTATACACAAACCACTCAACAATCGGGAGACTTAATTGGGACTTACCTAGGGCTAGGAACTATACTACTCCCTCCGACCCAAATATATAGTTCATTATTCCTTTTTGGGATGTCCCAAATATATAGTCCACTTTCAATATTTAATAGTACATTTTCCATTCTTTTACTATTATAGCCCTATTTAATATGCATTTTGTGATTTACACTATTAATTAAATAAGGGCAAATCAAGTAAAAAATTTACATATTTGTAATTCCCAATACTTTTCTTAATCTGTGTGAAAAGTCAAATTGAACTATATAGTTGGGACGGAGGGAGTAATTGATAATTAAGGTTAGGCATGTAATTTGGCTCAATCTAATTACCAGCAATCCTCTCAACCCAAATTAATAAATAAATAAAAATGAAATAGATAGGATGTCAGTGTCAGTAGACTTTTCTTCCACAATATGGTCCTAACTCCTAACTCCTACGCATGTTATTAACTTTTTGTATACCCCATTGGCCATTATCTAGTAACTAGTTAGATATTTATTAATCCATCCAAGATGAGTATTAAAACGTTGATATAAGCCCATACTCACACTATTAGAATTTAATACTTAAATCGGACGAAAAGTCCAAAAGTTCATTTGGGATAATCCCACTATTTACAAACTTACAATACGTACCTTGGGTTAGCAGCGCGTTGTCGTGAACAAGTCCGTCAAATTCCTCTAAGGACTCCATTTTGCATATGCATCTTTCACCAAGCTTTTAATGTACGCCTGATCACATTCAAACAATTAATAACCACCTACTAATTTTTAACATGTCAATATGTCATGTTGTGGCATAAAAAAAATAACAATAGTAAAATTACACATATGATCATCAACACCATCATCCAATATTATTAGATGCATTTTGGTGCATTTAATGATATGTATCACTCCTTCTATGTTTATTACGGATAAACACAAAAATTACCCCCGAAGTTTGGCATAATTACAAAAAAAAAAAGAGAGAGAAGTTTCAAAGTCATAAAAATTACCCTTCATGTTTGATTCTGTCTTAGTTTTAAGGGGTTAAACGTAATATTCAAGGTGCTTTTGAAAAAAATATTTTTACAAGGGGAAAAATATAAGATAGGATCAAACTTTTTTTTTTTTAATTTTTGAATCTTCTATGGGTTTTTTTGTAATTACCCCAAACCTCAGGGTTGTTTTTAAATAATCCCTATTTTATTATAAGAGAGAATTTTGTGACAAATTAGAGAGATGAAGTTTCTTATTATGAGAAGATTAAGAAAGATATTATATATATATGCTTACAGTTTGCATATTTTTGAAGTCAGTTTCCAAGTATATTTGGCCATTAAATTCAGCCTTGATGAGTTGGCAAATAGGATTGAAGGTGAGAGTATAGTTGTTGCCATGATATCTATAAAGTTTTGTGCCCATCACACAAGTCTTAGCATGCCTCAATGTTGCTTCCCACATTTTCTCAGACATCCCAACTCCAAGTATCTGTCAACATCCACAAATTACAGTAAGTATAGGGATAATTACAAACCACCACCCCTGATTTAGGCTAATTACAAAAAACTCTAGAAATTTTTTAAATTACAAAAAACTCCATCATGTTTGATTCCATCTCACATTTACCCCCTTCATAAGAAGAAAATATATATTTCAAAAACCTCCTGATATTTATATAAATATAACAGTTATCCCCCTTAAATTTAAGACATAATAAAATCTGAGGAGTTTTTTTGTAATTTTGAAACATCTCTGGATTCTTTTCTAATTAGCCAAAACTTCATGGGTAAAGCTGTCAAACGGGCCGGGTCAGGCCGGCCCATAAGGTCAAAGGAGGAGATCGGACCGCTAGGCCAAACAGTGATTACTAGGCCTCTAATTACATGGTCCAAGCCGGCCCATAGCATAAAAATACACTGAAAAAATGGGCTGGCCGGACCGGGATTTGACGCCCGATATTTTTTAGGTCTGGAATTCTAGAGCCCAACCCATTAAAAATATTGGGTTGGGCCAAAATTGACAGCTCTACTCATGGGTTTCTTTCTAGTAATTAGGGGCATATTTAAAGTCTTGATTATATAATGTGAGTTAATTAATGAGATAGATGTACCTTTCTAAGTTTGGATGAGTCAAGAAAGAAGAGCTTCAAGAAATCTTGGACAGTGTTAATACCATGGGAAGATAGTTTCTGATGAAAGGCCCCACCTTTTCCTATCTTCTCTAGTCGCCACACTTCATCCTCCAATGCAGGTGGATGGTGCTTCTTGTACACTGCAATTCATTTTTGTTTAAAAAAAAAATTATCATTCATTTTATTTAGGGATAGTTACAAAAATACCCTTGAGGTTTGGGCTTATTACACATAAACCTAGAAATGTTTCAAATTAAAAAAAAATATGGATTTGATTCTATCTTAAATTTAAGAGAGTAATTGTAATATTTTTATAAATGTAGATGGATTTTTGAAATATCTTTTTTACCTAATAAATGGGAAAATGTAAGCCAGGTCAATTGAACTTACCAAAATAGAATTTCGGGACATAAATAATTTATTGGAAAAGTAAGGAACGAATTATAGTTATAAAATTATAAAATTGTAACAAACGATAAGGGATAAATACAAAATACATAACCCCTAAAGTTTGAGCTAATTATATAAAACCTCAGAGATGTTTCAAAATTATAAAATGCCCCCTCAGATTTGCTTGTCTTAAATTTAAGAGTGTAATTGTTGTATTTCTATAACTATTAAGGGGGTCTTTGAAATATTTTTTGTTAATAAGGGGAGAAAATATAAGACAGAGTCAAACTTCAAAGTTTTTTTTTTCTTTGCATTATATTTTCAAGAATCTCTAATTATTTTTTTTGTAATTAGCCCGAACGTCAGGTTATTTCTTCCCGTAATTATCCCTAAATGATAATTAAGAAACAAATTAAGGGAATAAAGAAAGAGTGACATACATTCACCACGATGGTCTTTAACAACAAATGCTTCGGTCATGGCCTCACGTATTACAACACCATCCTCATCATCGTCACCACCTTTTACTTGCACCACTCTTGCCCCTAACCTGACAATTTAGATCGATTCTATTGTCTCATCTTAAAATGATATCAATATATGTCATGTGTACATCACGTACGATGTCATTCTTTTTAAACATTTATAACATAATTCATAAGAGTACGATCGATACAAGATGAAACATAAAATGGAATATTAGGAAATCTCGATTGCCTGATCACCTGAATTTCCTGCTCCTTATCCAACTCGAATTGTCCGTAAATTCGATGTCTCCAACGAAAGCAACACCATCCCTCATCGGAATACTGTTCAAATTATCCCCAGTCAGCAAAGGCCTCTTCCCATTCCTTTCTCTCACGATATTCTTTGCGAATTCCTCATTGGTCCACGTGTCACCATTCGGAAAGTCCCCGTCCAGAACCACCATTTCAAGTTTCATGAGACGACCATGATGGTCATTTGTTGTTTGGAGTAGGAAGATTTGAAGAGGGTTGTTGTCGACGTCGACTATTTTGGTGCCTGTGAAGATAGGAAACGACAACGGTTTACTGAATGTCAGTTGGAGAAACATTGTAGACGACGTCGTTGGCGCTTCGTGTTGGATCATTCTGAATGAGCGTGGTGGTGGTATTGAGCTCATGCAACGGAGCCGTCTCACTCCATTTTCTACTTCTTCACTTACCTAATTATAATAAATATTCATGAGTTATATATAGAGAGACTGTTTTGTAAAACTCTCTGGTTTCAAAAGATGTGATTTATTGTAAAAGAGGTCGAGGATGTGCCCTTAAACCTCCATCCCATATTGAGATATTTAAAAAAAGGATGTGATTTATTGTAGTACAAGTAGTACTGATCAAATAATCTAGAATTAGAAGTTGCAAATATAAGTTGAAAATTGATTAAGTTAAAGTGTTTGGTAAATAAATAGTAAAAATAGAATAAAACCAGAAATAGAATTGTAATTAACTAAAGCACACATCCTCCTTTCAGATTTCAATTAAGTTATGCAGAATCAGACATTGAAGTTGATATTTAAAAGCACTAAAATTAAAACTCCTCCATGGATGGCATTTATATGATAAATATGTTTATATAATAAACATATTTTTAGATGTATTATGTATGTATAGGTTAAGAAAAAAATACATCTGTCTCCCAAAATTTGAGTAATTTTTTTTTGTAGTAGTCATCAAAAATATGTTTTGTCCCCCAAAATTTCAAATCCTGCGTCCGTCACTAGTGGGACATAAAATCTGATCACCATAACATGTTACAGCTTGTTAAAAAGTTTAGTTTACAAATTAAGTTGTTATATATTGTAATAGACCAAAATTAAACATTAAAAACTTGCTATTGCATGAGTGCATATATATAAATGAGTACGTAGAAGTAATTAAAAAGTGATGATGATGGATGAGTACCACTCTCCGAAGCATAGGTTCCAAGGCTGAGCAGAAATTCTCAAAAAAATTCACCATAACCACTTCTCTTATTACACTGCAATCACCAAAATTCAAGTAGCAAATTAAACTTTATATCAGCTCATTCTTAATTATTTACGCATATATATAGTCCAAAAAAAAAAAAGAGTATAAATTTCGATATCTTACGAAGCAAAAGAAGGTCTAGTTTTCATCCGTTTCTGGTTCGGTTGATCCTCGTCATCAGTACCATCAAAAAACCGTTTCGCTGCCATTAATTAATTTTTCTGGACACAAACTAATTTTGATAATGGAAATTCTGTTATCACTACTTTAAATATAAACATGAAAAAGGAAAGAAAACGGTTGTTGAGATGGAGAAGGAAAGATATATGGGTACTTAAAGGAGACAGAAAAGGGACGTACCAAGAATATTTGATTACTGTCAGTATAAAATTGTTTCAAGAAAGTTCGTGGAATAATGTAAGAAGCAACATGGTAATTGGTGTAAAGAGAGGATACGACATCTAATTCATACTCATCATCTAATGTGATGTAATGACTTTGACGTCAACTCTTTCTAAGTCAACTACCATAATATATATACACACTTTCACTTACACAAGAACTTAGAACGTATAGGGTGGGGCTGATTATACTTGCACAACGAAAGTTGCAACGTACCTTCCTCGTTTATATTTTTTTTATCAACCCAGTATAGTAAAAGGCAAATCTGACATATATCATAACCTTATTGTTTTGGAACATGTGTCAACTCCTCATTTTTCGAATTTCACGTTGCGGCTTCACATTTCATCAAATGTGACAACCATATATATACATTCAATATTTTATGTATATAATCTAAGACTCCATTTGAATTGATAGATTTGGAGGGAAGTAATATTTCTAATCCGAAATAACAAATCCATAGATGTTTACATGTAGTCATTTTATAATGGATTTCAAATCATTTGTAGCTATTTTTGAAGTCATTTTATATGATTTCAAACTCATCTTAATTACATGGAGTCATTTGAATTCCTCTCTCCAAAATGCAACAATCTATATTTTCGTAGTACACGTCGAATTCTGTAATACACGTCAAACTGTGTGATTGTATGTGAATGTTTATACATCCATAATAAATTTGCGGTTGTTAGTGATCGTATGTGAATGTTTATACATCCATAATAAATTTGCGGTTGTTATGCATATGGAGTACTCCTTTAGGTCATTAATGGAACCCCTAGAAACAGAATTTAGGAGAAGAGGATAATGAGACAGGACAAAGAAATAAACTTGATTTCATAATGCTCAACTAACTAATCAAATATACCTTTAGTATTGAGACCGTAAATTGTCACCAAAAAAAAAAAAGGTACTGAGACCGTAAAAACTTAGAATATCTAATTATCTAGCTATAAAATGAACTCTTCAAATCATGTTATCTTTTGAATGAACAATATAAGGCTCACACTTGCACTGATTGGCGCATTGACACACAGAAAACACATATTAAACAACTAAGTTCATTGGTTATCTATAATCAAGTATAAACTCATTTAGAGCTCGACTCGTTTCGAGATTTAAACATGTATATTGCTGATAACAAATAACAGAACTAACATAATTTAAATAAACTCAATTATACATTGCGGAACCATAAATAGACAAACGCCAAAACTTCTCCCAGCACATTATAACAGTTAAAATACTCCCTACACCTTCTCCTATCATATGCATTTCAAACAATAACCAATAAACTCCTATCAAACCGACATTATATGCTGAAATACATGGATCCAACAATCCTCCGTTTCGATTCCCTTCAATTAGAAAATTTTGAGATCAACTTATCAACGTGGATTATGACATCATCGATGCGAGGCCGAACGGCAGCTTGGGGCTGCAACATCCATTTTATGAATTGGTGAAGTGCCTCTGGATAAGGAGGATTGGGTCCAGCTGGCCACTTTATTTGGGCATTTACAATAGCCAGCTGTAAGCTCCCGCCAGATTCCCCAAGTGCATATTCAAACGGAGACTCGCCATACCTATGAAAAAGCATCAATAGATGAAGCAAAGAGAACCCCAAGTGATTCACAAACACCGCATCAAGGAAGATTGTATATAGACAAATATATGACTCAAAAGCTAACAACAATTAAGAAATGAAGCAAAATAGCAACAACCATCCAGTTTTCTGGACATTTTGTAATGGGAGGGCAGTGGCAGACTTTTACCAATATGCAATTCATGTAACATGGAAAGTTTTAACAAGTCTCTGAAAGCATGTATTGGAATCTCATTTATGTGGAGGTTTCAAGTGTTGAAGAAGCTATTCAACAAAGCAAAAACAGGTGTACTACATCATAAATCATCATTGGAAACAGCCTAATATTGATGCTTCAGCCTACAAATGAAGGGATGTTTCTAGATACCATAGCCAAGTTTGCTTTTCCATTAGCTTAGAGTGAATTTCATAAAGTTGATTAATTTCAAATGTCTTTTGAGAATATTGATTTGTGATTTTGAAAAAGTGGGTTCACACGTTAGAATGATGTCAGAAAAATTGATTTTGCAATGATGGCATATCACTATATCCACATCTCCTTCAATGATGCCATGTCACTAGAAGTCTAGAAAGCAATCTACATCACCAAATAATAGAACATTTTATCTCCTTTTAGCCAGCACATCTTCCTCCATACGTCCTCCCTAATCCCGTAAATTGTGGATGTATTCCATTTTGCCACCCTTATCATACCGTCCGCAATGGACGCATCCTCCCAAACCATTTACCTAGAAAAACACACCCCAACCACTGCACCCCAGTTCACCACATTAACCCTCTCCTCCCAGGCTACACTGCACCACTCTTTGCAATTAAACCCTCCGTTCCCCCACCTTCCCGGACTGTAATCTGCCGGTCAAAATCTGTCCTTCCTCAGATGGCTGCACCACCCGTCAACCTTTTCCTACAACCACTTCCAAATTCCCAATCTGTCATATGCCAGTGGTGTTTGACAGTGGGTTCAGGATGTCACAATGAAAGAGAGCACAAAATAAAGAAAGCAGACATAAAGAAGTAGGTCTACAGTGTTCTACATGAGAAAACAAACAAGAAATATTAAAGAAAGAAAAGCAAATGGATGCTTAGATCGAAGGAAGGTAGGCAACAAAAATGAGAAAGAATGATGAAGCAACAAAATAAAAAGAAAGATAAACCATGTTAGATTATGCAGTACAGGATAAATATATTGGGACGAACAAAACAGAAATCCAGCACAAGGGACGAATGACATATACTGTCTACATCTAAATTATCAATACACCAAGAAACATCGTCGCAACAAGCAAACACATAGGACCTCCTCAACTTGAATGTGCTTAGTCAATTCTTCATAGTTTAAACAATTGCAAGTGGCAGTTGAAGCTGATGCAAGCCCATAATACTAGTAACTCAGCTTGATTCTCCTATACTAGTGTCCACAATTGTTACAGCTCCCTACTCATATCCTTGATGTCCAGATCCCAACTCTGACTCCCTTCTACAAGTTACAGTAACAGTTTTATTAACCTTAGTATATCCCTTTTCTGAATTAATGATAAGTATGAAGATTTACCCATCTCCTATAGCAAACTTGTCATATGTTAAGTAGCCATTATGGTTGTTCGCCCAGGTAAGGACCCAATTTAATCTGTTATGGTCGTCGTACTACAATTACACATAATCTCAATGATTTTATTCCATGAGCACAAAACTGAAAATTATGTAAATATCTTCAGAAATAAGTAAAGACCCTCACAACAAGAAGTCAGTTCTTACATGATCGCAAACAAAGTGCAGCCTAAAGACCAGATATCAGTTCTCTCGTCGATGTCCGCATGGCTTGGGCAATCCCATAATTCAGGAGCTCGGAAAGGGGCAGAACAGTGTTCAGAAGCCCATTCCTACATGACCAAAATCTAGAGATCAGAAGGAAGATATTTCAAATATTGCAAAATAACTGGTCTGAAATGTAAACTAGGCACTTTTAAGATAGTTCAAATTATAGTTTAAAACCTTTTAAAGCTTTCTAAGGAAGCAATAAATAAGATGTGGCTGTTGACAACACAAACTGATATCACAGTTGATCTATATTCACCACTCAGATCAGATTGGACAGTTCAACCAGTGAAACCACACTCCTGTAGCGCCAGTAAATGCAGGAGACAATTTTTTTTTCTGTTTTCATTTGTAGAGACTGGAAACTACACAAAGTACTCAATTGACCTGGTTATTGACAGAGGCAGGACCAATTCTAGTGAGAATCTGACTCAACTTATATGGCTACTGGATGCTAACACATGCAATTGACATTAGGAGCCATGTCTGTTGTTGCTCTCTTCTCTTTACAATGAATAAATTAATACTTCCTCTCTACCTCTCCCCACTGCCCTTCTCTTTATCTCTCCAGAAGTAAATCTATCTGTCGTTTCATGTCTCAAATTCTCTTAGTCTCAATTCAATTTAAATTTCAACCTTCCTTTTCCTATCTTATATTTTTAAGAGGACGTGTAGCTGCCTTTTGCCTTTATATCTAATAGAACGTTATCAAGCCTAACAGATCTATGTTTACGCATTCCCAACACAGCACATTATACGTACGTGAATGTCTATGTGAATATGTATAAGAATTCCAGAAAAAAACAGTTGAAACAATACTCGATTTAATGATTTAATGAATGATGTGAGCATTTACATATCGCAATTGATACAGTAAATGATGAGAAAATCCATCATAAGTTCAAAGTTTGAAAAGAACCTGCAGCTGTAACGCTTCTGAACGAGTTCGAATTTGCTTTCTTGCAGGACGAGCACTCCCAAAGTCCATCAATGTAGCTAAAGGTGACTGTCCTTTCCTGTATGTCACAAGGACGTTGCCGGGTTTGACATCATTATGAGCATATGGAGGGTCAAAACTGTGCATATGCTTAAGTCCTGCGCAAAGCTGCAGATGAACATTTTCTTGGTAAATTGTCTCCTCATCCTTTTAAAGCAAATGTAAGTGTGACTATAAACAGGTATTCCACTGCTTATGAAAACCATTTAACATACACACGTTTAAATGTTTACATATGTAATATGTAAGTTCATAAGCCAATAGCGATCGGAATGCCCACATAGCATGTCTAACAACAATAACTGGAATATAGTAGTACAAATGCAAGTTTTCAAAGATAAAGAGGAAAGCCACGAGTGTCAGTGTGAGATAGTATACAGAGAAACATTTACGCAAATGCTTCTTCAAACATCTGAGAAGAGACGTACACAAAGACCAATTGATACATGGTAAGAAACTTGTATGATTTATAAGTTCTTCAGTGTACATAAATAAAATTTCCACAATACTTGCATGAAATACTTTTTCATACCTACCTGACGAAATATTTGAAGCACATCTGAGGTAGAAAAGAACTCCTTTTTAGCTTTCATAGCCTTGGCGTTGTCCAATAATGTCCCATCCAAATGGACAGGAAACAACAAGTATGCTTCATGCTTCCAGGATTGCTCTTGGGAAGGCTGATCAATAAAACAATAGTTATAAGATCAACAACCAATTCTATGAAAGACCAAAGAATCAGTAGAAAGTGATGAAAGGTTTAATAGATGTGCAAGTGGATATCATATATGTTTTAGTTAGGTAAAAAAGATCCAGCCCCACAAATTTTATTTTGAAAATCGAGTGTAAGCATCAATGTGTAAGAAAGTATTTTGAAACGTCCTTAGTTGGACAAGAGTATCTTTTAATGGTTTGTAAAGCTGTTATTATATAGTTATTATTCCTTAATAAAAGAAAAATCTATCCTGGACAAATGATCTATCCAGTACTGGACAGTAAGCATATCAGAATGAGTAAGTTTGAGGAATGTGGACCAATGAGTTGCATACTAAGCTATAAAACAGAGTCATTTAAGCTTTTTCTTAATTTTAGCAAATGACAGCTACCAATTAAATGGAAGTATATTAATGAACACTTCTATTACAGAATATCAATCACCCACCCATAGAATGCACAGAGTAGCTAATGCATGTGCAAGAAATGCTGAAAAGGGAATCAGTCAAAGCACCAAAATAATAGCACATGAAAATTTTACAGACTGCTAAGTAGAAGTATTGTTTGCAACTCCTTTGTGCCTCTTCTTGGATTACATAAACCTTTCAATGATATCAATTTTGTGTTACCATTCTCTAAAAGTAATGGTGCTCCATTGACGATTCACCCCAGCATAATGTAACGAAACACTTGGTGCTAGTCTAGCAATAAGTATGCTACAATTCCTTTCAGAAAAGTTCTGTTTCTTTTCAAACTCAGTTTTCAAGGATTAGAACTTTTGCGGTTTATGTTTCTCTTTCAACAATTATTTTTCTCTTCTAATACACACATTTATAGGATTAGACCAGGAAATTCAATTTCCAACACCCTAACATGATAACAATACTAGTACTACAACATAATTTATTCGCAATAAATTATTTGCAACTCACAGTAACTAGAAATGCACCACAACCCAAGTAGATACCAACTTTAACTTTGTAACAGCATTTTTTCCCTACAGAAAGTCAGGAACCTATACTACAGCATAGGCCCCAGCCATGTATATGGAGTCTTGCTCAGAATATAGTCAATTAAGGTTCATGCTGTGCGACGTTTTTTCACAAAACTAAGTACACTGTTGCCGGTAACGACCAATTGATAAAGTATAAGGCTGAAGTAAGCATGAGAAAACAGAAATTACCTTGACGGCAATGATTGCATGGTCGAGAAGAGGAAGAAGATTGGGATGGCTAAACTGAGATGAAACTCGTATTTCCTCCCTCACCAACTCCAGTTGCTCACTGTTTTGAATGAGAACTTTCTTCATAGCATATGTTCCGTCACCTGCATAACGAACCACCAGATAGAAAGAATACAAAACAGGTCATTCCTCTATCTATTTGGCCAAACTTGACCAGTCATAACCTAAAACTCAGCAATATAAACATCCACAAAGCCTTTCTTTTGGATGATATTCTTTCTCTCCCCACCACACCATGAGAGCATTTAGGAAATGCCGAGTAAAATCTCCAGAAGTTTAACTTTCTAACCAAAATTTGTCCTCAGGGTAAACCATCATATGTATACTTTTTCCAACTTTGCTTACCAACATATTTTATCTCATTTTATTGGTCTGTGATTTAAGTTGTTTAATAAGAAAGAGCATTTTAGGCTACCGTTCTACTTCTTCGCTCTACCATCTCCATTGTTCAACTGTATAACAATTTAACAACTCTTTTCCAATCTTCTTCCATATGTTATCATTTTCCCTTGAAACCAGCAGCTTCCATCAAAATCATTTTGATCAGTTTTTCACACAATACATCCTAAATTGACGCAAACCAACTAGCTAAAATCCCACATATCTATATAGTCACGTCCTCTTTTTCAACTACAGATCCATCTTAATCTCATCTCAATTTGGTGAACTTGATATAAATGTTCATTCTTCAGATCCTAACTTAAAATTGAAGGAACTATAGGAAATACGATTTACAACCCATATTCAATAAACTCCATGCAAGATCCTAATACTTTACACAATTTTAACAAGGAAACTCCAAACGTTTCAGTATCTCATTCTACAAAGGGATGTAGTTTAGGCATGCGATCAGAAATAGAAATGCAATTCAAATCAAATCAGATCAACGAAATAGACCCATCTGAAAAATACGAGCAAAAACCCCAAAATCGCGGATCAGATGATTGTAAATAGAAAAAATTACCGGAGACGTGAGAAGAGTCCTTGATTTTGGCAGAAATGCCATTGGCAGTGTTGGAAGGATCAGAGAGAAGCTCCTTGACCAGGAAGACGTAGGCGAATCCACCCTCTCCCAGCTGTCTTACGATCTTGAAACGGTTCTCGTTGATCCAAACATCACCTCCCCCATTGACGGCATCGTACAGGGCATTCAATCCGGAGAAGGAGCAGCCCATCTCTCTGTTATTTCTTCCAAATCTGATAATCTATGGAATGGTGTTTGCTCTCTCTCCCTTGAATCCCCGACTCGAAAGAGCGCGTGCTTAGTCTCTTCCTACTCTATATAGAATTATAGATGGAGGACAAATACAATTGTAATTTCAATGTACAAGGAGGATGGAGTATATTAGTTAATACGTTGACAAGCTGAATGAACGCATTTTCCGTTTGTATAACGTGGCTACTTTTTTCAGTTTTTAAGTAAACCATTTTCAATTACCCTAAAATTCATTAAGTATAGTTAATATATTCATTTTGGATCAACTCGTTCTCCTTTATAGAGGGAACACATTTTATTTGATAAATTAATTCGGACTCAATCTCATGTGTCCTCTCCTCTACTATCTCCTATTATACTTAAAAAAATTAATAATTTTATTTAAATAATAAAAACTTCCTATATTGACTTGGGCCAATGTATATATTAATAATCTTGCTTGATATATTGATGCGAGTTAAAAATTAATAATTCATAGCTAGAAAAAATTTGACTTTACACACATCAAATAACTAACTACGCAGTGTCTCATAACTATCTATACAGTACACTTATTCTATATATGCAGTAGAGTCGCAATAATTATATTTATATATATAATAGCAGGAGTTCGAAACTTTTATTTTCTCGCTCTTTTTGCTTATTATATTAGGAAACAATTGTAAACATTATAAATGGTAATTATTATAAATTCTTATATTAGGAAAATGTTATAAGAACATCATTGTAATTATATAAGTTAGGAAAATATTATAAGAAAAGATTGTAAAAGGTATTCATACTTTATATGCATATAAATTAGGAAAATATCATAAATGGTATTCCTATTTTATATGTTTAAAATTAGAAAAATTTTATTTACTCTTATATCCCTATTTATACCAAAAGTTAGTTTGTAGTATAAATTATATCCAAATATAATATATAGATTTTAAAAATTATAAATAAGTATTTCACCATAATTGATATTAGCATATGTCAATTCTTTCTTCAATATATATTATAATGACATGTTGATTCTATACATCATATATTCATCAAATATATTGTTTATTTATTTCAATGGTGTCGATGCAATTTTGTACAATATAATATTAATTAATTAAGTTTTAAATACTGATGACTATTCAAACTTTCATAAATTATTTATTAATAATAGTTAAATATACGAATTATGATTTTATGTATCTTTCACCATTGAATTAACAATTGATTTTGTGTTCGTAGATTTTTTTTGGCAAATTTTATTATTTATGTTAAATCCCCCTATATTTATATTACTTAAATTGCATTAGAGAAACACTGATATTGTTGATCCAAAATTCGTGAGATAACCACTCAAATATGACTTCATCTTCGTCTCTCCATTTTTCGCTTTCATCAAGTGTCCCGCCAATATCGACAAGATTGAACTTAATTCTCGCGAATAAACAAGAGTTTTATATAAACTATATCAGTAGATTTGTATGTATTAACATTTAAAGTAGTTTCTTTTTGGTTATTCTTGATAGTTTTGTTGTATTTTTTTAAGTTGTTTTTGTATGATTTGTTTATTTTGCTATTATTCCTCATACTAACATATTTTGTGTCAATATTTTTTGTGTCAACATATATTTTATGTTCATATATATAAACTTATATCCCCGCCAACATCTTATTTTTTGTTATTAGTTTTATAGTTTGACTCGGCAATTATTGTTTTATTTTTGATTCGACATCATTTTTTGTGGTTATTAGTTTTATAGTTTTGATTCGGCAATTACTTCTATCTACTTATTGTAATGGCTTCTTATATTATTAAATTAGAAATTCATTACAAAAAGTAATTACATTAATTTTTCAGGCCGTCTTCCATGCATTTTGATGACCAATTTAATGGTCTTATACCATTAAATTGTGACATGCATAATGTGAAAAGACACACTTGGATCAGCCAAAATGGTCATCCCCTTTATGGCGCATTTTATATTACTTGGATAATTTTGTTAAATTCGGCCCATGCTTATAACGAAATTTCGTGATGGTGAAGTGTTGATTTTCTTATCGTGCCAACCACATTTTTTATTTGTCAATATTTTCTAATGATGTTCATGTGAAAGAATCGATGTGTACCGACTATACATGTATTTAATATCGTAATATATTATAGTTTAAATTATATATATCTATACATATATATGATATTTTTATTTAATTATAAATTATTGATTGATTTAATCAACACGCAGTAACAAAATGATTATCTAATGCATTTACGATATTAAGGTGGATGTTGTTGAGAATCACTTTTCAACTTGATTCTTCTCAAAGTCACATATGTTAAAACCCCGCTTGGTAAATTTTTACCCATATATATGTGTGTGTGTGTGTGTAAGTTCGCGATATCTTATATTTATTTAGTGGTGAGATTTTTTTGTTAATATTTTTTTATCAACAACCTATACCTATGAAGTTTTGGAACAATTTTATCAAGCGACACACAAAGAACAAAAATTATGCAATTATAAGGCATAATGGAAAACAATATTGAGTCAGATTAAAACAAAAAATCCAGATATTCATAAACGTGGTTGCCTAAAATTATAATTGTTGTATATGATTAATAAATTGATGATATTTGATCTCATAGATAAAATAAGTATTTATTATTTTCTAATCAGTCTTACAGATATAACAAAACAACCACCAGCTTCCCCAACGAGAAGACCAAGACTATTAATTGGAATTTTAAGAATTGAGCTTTAGTAAAACAATTGGTGGTATCTAATTTTACTTTTATTCATAGATAATATCTATTAATATTTTATTAATCGAATTTGACAATACCATGTGAGCGAATAACTCGACAAGATGTTTAAGATAAAAATGAGAAAATCCACTTTAAGATTAAATATTTATTAATCTATAAAATTTATAATGTATTACTTATTAATAAAAAATACAATAATTGGTCAATGGCATTTTTTTTTCATTCAAGGGAGTATAATTGTATAATTGGACAACAACGATTAGCTTGAGAAAATAATTGATTGAAAGATTTATAAAACTCAAAATGGTAAACAAATATTTATTGCCTTGAAATATTGTATATATCTCTTCATATATTGGTTTGAATTAATTTTTGCTAAACGCCAAATTTCATTTATATTTAAATTGTTGGATTATGGACTTTTTTATGGATGGTTTTGAAAATATTTTATTATTAATAAGATGTTTGATTTTTATATCATGCTTCAAGAACATATCGATTTTTATTTCATATTGATTCAATTGTTCTCGTAATATTTATTATTATATTTATTTTTGAAATATTGGTATTTTCGTATGTGAAACAAATTACTAATTAAGTTTACTCTAGAAAATGAATTATCTTCTAATTGGTCCATTGATCAACGTTGGTGTTAAATTTGATAATAATTTGCTTAATTAAGAATAATTAACAACTCAATTATCATTGAATAAAATTAGTATATATGACATAACTAAGGCAACTCAACTTATAAAAAGAATAAAAAAGAAAATATAAAATAAGATGTTGTTTTAGACAAATCAATCCAAATATTATCCTAACCAACCCATGTTTTGGAGCTATCCAAAATTATGGTGCTTGATTCGTAAAGTCAATGTCAAGAATCTTTAAAGAACATAAATATTTTAATGGCTAATTGTTTTTTCTGCTTATGATTGTAATATTTTTTGAGATTTGAAAATTTATAAATTCTATAGTCAAGCCTATAATTGTCCTATACAATCAATAAATTGATTGTAATCATTACTATAGATACGATAATTATTTATTATTATATTTATTCGATCAATATATAACATCAACTATTTGATTTAAAGAATTTTAAAACTAAGTATTTGGTAAAACAATTGAGAGTATCTATTTATGTTTTTTAATCGAATTTGACTATGCTATACACAACGGATAATTGACAAGTTTTAACAAAAATTAAGAAAATCGATCTCATGCGAAAAATTTGTTAATTTAGAAAATCCATTAACTTAAAAAAGACAATAATTGTCAATGGAGTTTTTTTTTCCAAGTGTGCACAAGTTTATGATCGACAACAAATATTACCTTAATTAAGAAAAACAACTAATTAAAATATTTGTAAAATTAAAATGGTAAAAATATTTGACGTGAAGTAATTGACATGATCAATCATATTATAATTTTCCTAAAACCAATCATATAATTACTTAATTGGTATATTTATTCAATTAGTATTTATTATTTTTATAGTTTATCGACTATAACTCTTAAAACAATCATAGAATCACGGTGTTTTTACTTTGCAAATCAATATTGGAAAATAAAATAATCAATATCTAGCCGACTAAACGATGTTTTGGAGCTTATCCAAAATTTATGGATGTATTTTGCTTTAGTAAGTCAATAGAAAGATTTTGTAATGAAAATAATTTATTGTTAACTCAATATATGATAATTAATAATATTGTCAATCAATGCCATTAAATAAATTGATGTAAAATCAACTATATAATCATTTATATAGGTCGATTGATGTTACATTTTCAAATAAAATTTCCAGTTAAAAGTTTTTGGATTGTCAAACTTCCTAGTGTATTCTATCATTACTATTGATTGATGACATTTTACATTAATCCATTGTGATCAAACGGTAAAAACCACGGCGCTATAGCATATACATCTATCAAAATAAATATCAAAGAATCTAATATTGTATCAATGGTACCATTTCTATACCATGTTTCAATTATATCATGTTTATGTTCATTAAGCTTTTTTAAGGATTACTAAGGATATTGTGCAAATTTATGTTAAGCAATACAACTTGAACTAAAGTACAAC